>JABUQX010089746.1:0-5000 GCA_015478945.1 Trachelipus rathkii
CTTTAGATAGGATCTCTCTATAATGAAGTATTATAATAGTAGATCTTTAGTTTACCGCTATTAGATAATATGAAGCATGTGACTAATTTTGTTGTAACCGATATATATCATGATTGTTGGTAAGTGGGTAAACTCATTGATTATATGCTTCTAACCATAGTCTCTTGCGCACGTGCTATAATTTATTAACATCAAAAGGCTGAATAATTACTAAACTATAGTTGTTAAATAAAATATCCACCCATGTTAATAACTATAGGCTTATCATATCATAGTAATAATATCAGTTGATTCAGTAACGGCTAATGTTTTGCAATTTATGTACAATCCTATATATAATGATTTCTATAGTACAATTGGTCCACTTGATATATCGAATCATCATGTAGCCTCTTCTCTTCGTTAGGATGGCCTCTTACCTGAAAGCGATTGACAGTGATTATATGGGTTGGGAGTATAAAACTTATTGTGTTAGCGTGTAGACAATTACTTCAGTTCTACTCTTGTAAGTGATTAATTATTCATACACATGACTGTTGGTAGTATAATTACATTTATAGCTCATAATATAAAGTTTCACTTGTATGTCAGTGAAGTCAATGTCTTAATCAGTCGCAATATCGCTCCTTAAATATAGTGGTAGTATATCTATGAAATAGCTAATATGATAATTAAAGGATCTACGAATTTCTCCGTACATATATAACCATGTTATAAGTTGCATGTTTACTAGATGTGCTTTATAGGATCGTTGGGGATTAACATTACTTAAGTTAGATGTTCACCACATGTTATTTTATTTCTTAGTAAGTTAGTGTTAGGTTTTCGCTCCAAAAACTAACTCATGCTAATATCTAGTAGCGTAAATTATTAATATTTCTTCATCTAAGCAGTTACTATGTTTAGTTTTTATTTATTAATCTATTCGATTGCTCGGAGAAACAATTATCTATAGTCTCTTCCTATTAGCAGTCTAGTTATTATTTCAAATGAATGGAGTTAGAAAGGTTGGAGTTATTGGAATAACACAGTATGATCTAATGCAAGCAGTAACAATAGTCTGAGTTTAAATCTGCTATTACCATTTTTTGCATATAATATAGTGTATCTTTTGATGTAGTGAAAGAATTAACTCGTTAATTATGTAGATTAGTTTTATCCGCTTGAAAAATGGGTAAAGATAATTCTCAGGTTATCTGTATTATACACTTTTATATGCATGTAATATTGTTAGTATATCTATTTAAACTGTTTGTTAAAGTTATCTGAAATTCTATTGTTATAATATGTCTCTAATCAGTATTTATTCTGTGTGCAATGTTGATAGTAGTTTGTCCTTTGTTATCTCCTTACATTTGTTATTTATGTGTTTGATTGTTAGATTGAATATATAATGTTGTTCAATGATAGCTAATTCTTCGGCTTATACTAGGATGAATTCTTGATCACTTATAGGATGGATTTCTATGTGCTTGTTGTTTTGTTTTATTTTTGTTGTTGCTATTGTTGTGGTTGTTATTGTTATTGTTGTTGTAATGGCTAATGTTGCAGTTATAGCTGTTGTTGCTTTTGTAGTTGTTAATGTTGTTTGGCTTGAATAAGATAAGATACTATGAGGTTTTATCGCTTTGCATGTTAAATGTTAGTTACTTTACTGTTTTGATTTAGTGTGATAAACATTTGTTATTATTAAGTTAACAGTCTTTCGATGTGTATAAAGTTGTGTTGATAATTTAGTTCGATTTTTTATATGATATTATTTTTCTTATTAATGATTTGTTTAGTTATTTATGTCAGTCAATGTTCTTCCTTATTTAATGATATATGTTATATGAAACTTTTCTGTATTACGCTAGCATCACTTCGCTATTGCTCTTCGTTAATAGATATTAAATATACCTAATATGTAATTTGTGATAGTATCAAATTTTATATTTATGTTGAATATTCATTGTATATACTTGTGTATCATTCCTTTTAATATCTGCGTTATAATTATGTTATTAATATGAGATATATGCTTGATAAACTGACGTTGATGCGTATAGAGTCATATTACAATCCGTTACCTAGATTTTTAAATGAATTACTGTTTCTTATCTTAGAGTATATACATAAATCACGACGTAATCACCAAGCTCCGTTCCTTAGTTTATAATGATTTAACAGTCTAGGAACTTAAATTAGTATCCTTTTTATGAGAAAATTATACTGAATCTACTGGTATATATTTAATTGTCATACTAGTAACTAGTTACTAGTAAATTTAGTTATTTATTTCTTTCTTTATGGGAGATATTAGGCACGTGTTGTGAACCCGATAAAAGTTTTCATACTTAGCCTTCCGAATTACTTGACAATTTTCCTTGATTTTGCTACTTCTTTTGTATAATATTTTTATTACTTTTAATAATAATTATATTGTACAAGTTTCAGTAGCTTTTCGTAATTTATTTATAAATAATAAATAAATTTAATTCCTGGTTTAATAGAGCTTGGAAACACTTTTAACGTTTTTTATAGTAGTATAAAAGGCCAGAGCTCTGTACAGAGCGTTATTTCTTATTATAATAATTCACCCAAAAGATTTATTCATTAGCTTTGCCATAATTTTGTTTTGAGTTCATAATAAATCTTTTTTGCCTCAATGAAGACTCTCAATATTTTTCCACGAGATATTATAAGGGTGGTGTCGAGTAATATTTAAAATATTTTTGGCTGTTTTTGTTTCTCGGAGAAAGACTTCCCTTTTAGGTCTAGCGCATTTCACAAGATTGACTTGGTAATTGGTAGAGCTTCTTGAATCTTTTTTTTTTAATTTTGAAGAAAGAGGAAATATGTTATATTTTATTTCGCTATGGTATTTTTACGTGTTAGTGAGAATATAGTTTGTTCAAGGCTGGTTGATATCATTTAGGTGATTAATTTCTCATTTTTATTTCAGAGTAATTTGTTTAGTCTAACCTCCCTTCTTCCCCTTTCACCTTAGTTAGCGAAAATGACCTCTCTTCTTTTTCGCATAATAGAGTACATTTTTAATGAGTGGGTTTTTATAAGTGATTACATAGTATCTGTATTATTTGAATCAGTCGTTAGAATCTTCCAAAGTACTCGTGGAAGAAGAGTTAATAATCACTTGTAATTTTCCATTCCTCATTAGCTTCCATAAAGTGAATTGTATTTCTGGCCCCACACGATTTTAAAAGCTAAACAATTTTAACTTAAAGTCTTTTGAAATTGAGGACTAATAACTGACTTTCTACAAGATTTGACCAAAAAAGATGTTTCCTTTCTCTTACTATCTTATCAGCTTTTAGTAAAAACAATTTGGAGCAGATGGAAATTTTAGTTTCTGACTTTAAACTACGCCTGTAGTTTCCTATGTTAAACTGATACCACCTCATTACATGCCTTTTTAAACTTATTAAAACATCATGATATGTAATTTTTTTTTTATTTTACTTTTAATTTACATTGCACTTAAAATTTGTTACTAACACATACTGAAAAATACAATAATAAGGAATAGCAGAGAAAATTTGCAGTCGGTCTGCATATTCTAATTCCTAGATTTAAATTTGTCCCTCTATTATACATTATTTTCTTTAAATTTTATTGATTTGGTAATATGTTTACAAAAAATTTGAAAATTGATAAAGAAAATATATTTTGAACAAAAATATTTTGTTCAATATATCGGAAAATATCGATTATTTGAATCGATTATTTACACAAAAATATTATAGATTAAAAGTATCGATTGTCATTTGTATAATCGAAATCGAAATTGAGGAGCTTAGTCTGGAGACTCTCATAGTGAAAGCATATATATTTTTTATGTTTAAATCATAATATATTTCCTGTTATGGAAGGTGATAGAGTTTCGTTCCAGCTATATTTATTTGCCCGAGTTCCATGTACTTAATAATTATAAATAATATTATAATTAATTGTCGTGTTTGGGAGAGAAATTCACTTTAAAAAATAACAATCAAAATTGAATTATTTTTAAAATTGAAAAATAAATTAAACTGTTAAATAAGAAAATTTAATGTAGGAAAAATTTATTTTAATAACGAAGGAATTTGAAAAGTTTAATTTGAAATTTCGTCTCATTGTTTTCATTTATTTGCAAATGAATATATATTTGGGGCAATGGAGATTTGATAAAAATGTTTGATTATTATTATTATTATTATTATTATTATTATTATTATTATTATAATTATTATATGAATTATTATTATTATTGATTCATAAACATAAAAATTATTGAGAACCCTTAATTAAAATTGCGGGTAATACATTCCGCTCTATAGCAAGGAGGGATGTTTTAGTAACATATTTCAAAACGCGGTCAAAAATATCAAAAAGGTATATGAGAACGAAAATCGCTAAAGATGAGACAAAATCTTTGATGATTTTGAAAACAAGCTTTGTTTCGGAGATACAAGGGGAACAAAAGTTACGACAATAACAAACATTTATTACCAAACATTACATGTAAACTTTCTTAATCTACAAGAACTGTTGAAAATGACCACCCAGCATAGCTAGGATGCATCGAATCCAATCTCTCCTCATTGACTGCCGAACTCTTTCAAAAACACCAAGGTCGTTTCTGATTGAGTTACATCCAATTATTATCTGATTTCGCAAGTCATCCTCAGTTTTCTAGTAGCGAAAAATATTTGAACTTTTTTTTCTACATTTATATAAGTTTATTACATCATGTTTAGTTGTAAATTTGTTTATTGAAACAATGGAAGTAAAATATATTATATACTAATATAAGTTTGGTTAGGATTAGCAAGGTTAAGTTACGTTAGGTTACATAGATTTAAATAAATAATTAGGACTTGATTTTTAATATTTTTAAAGGTGTGAAGCTCTTTTATTGTAACAATAGTTTTTTTATTTTGTGGACTTTTTTCAAATAAAAATTGTTCGGAGTCAATCCATAGGGCAATCGAGAAGTAATGGATAAAACTCACTCACGC
>JABUQX010089747.1:2500-12500 GCA_015478945.1 Trachelipus rathkii
AATCAGTTGCTTCCGGGACATGTCCGGTAATAGGTGGTTATCCCTCAGAGCACAAGTACCAAGTATCAATGGGTTATCTACCATGTATTCCTGTGGAACTATAAAGAAGGCTGAAGGATGAGTTTCAAAACCCATGTTAAACCTCAGGATTAGGTTTACATAATGAACAATGGGAATCCTTTCTTTGTTTCCGAACCCACTAATAGCCTTCACTCCTATGTCTTGGGAATTTAAAAGCTCTTTGGACTTCCCTAGTAGAGGGACAATCTCAGAACTTATCAATTACTCCCGCTCCCACTATCTACAAGACAATCATTTTAAATGGGAGCATCATGATCTGGGTCCAATTGACACGAGACGACAATGGGTTATATTCAGCCTGGGACACAAGTTAATCACGACCATGTTCGTCACTAGCATAGGAACTAAGGGGATTACAAACCTTTTTACTCATGTGATTTTCCCACATTGTTTAGAGAGATCATCAAGGTTTTTCCAGAGTCATCACAATGTCTTTCCACGAGTGACTCAAATCTGCGGGATATTTCTTAAACTGTTTTCGGTGAAACTTCGCACCCCCTTTCACTCGACCCTCTAATGGTACTATTGCGACTCCAGGGATCCAAAAATAGGCGTGTGGGGAAGCGCCCTTCTCAGTTGGTTTTAGCCATTATTACATTTCTGGGGCTTCAGGGAGTGAAGATGATCTCGAATTATACTTCTTACAGCTCATTGAGGTATTCTTGGCGGAGTTGCGATCAGGATTCTGGATCTGGAGGGGTCGTTGAGTAGCACCTCATTCCCGTGAGGACCTCACATAAGGGATACTACTTTTGCGGTTATTTACGGGAAATGGAGGGGAAATTCCAAGCTTGACATTCAGTATTTAGATGGCCGGTTTCTTGCAGTAGCTTTACGAACCAAGGTACTTATAGCATCCTTGCATTGTATGTCCTCTCTTCTCATCAGTTAATCACAGGGAGATTCCTTCGATCCCAGATCCGGAGCGAACATTCGAGTTACCTGCGGAGTATTAGTAGTCTGACACGGTCCTCGTTTCCGGTTGAACTACGACCGTTGTTGGAGACGACTGTACTATTTTTTCCGGAGGCTTTACGTTTGTACATTGTAGGGCATGGTTAGTTTTCTATGACTAGTTTTTCGTTGTCGACTTTTTCGTAGACATCAGTCCATCAAGGAAGTGTAGTATGATTGTACTACTGATCCAATGATTCGTTTACAACTCCGGTCAGACGGATAATTGAGTGGTCTGTTCAGAGGTATTGGTTGGACATGGAATTTGGAAAAGCCGATGTATTCTCACTGTCCTATAGATGTCGCAAAATTCACAATATGTTCTCGGCAAGAAGCGTCTATATTACTTCCGTAATCTCTCATCATTTAATATTGACGGCGATGTTTCAATAAATGGAGGGCAGATACTACAAAGTGAAAGCGTATTTGCGTGGATAATGCGGATCATGATCTTGCTCTATATCGTATCTGGGATATGCTTGACTAGCAGACGTTCACCGAAGGGCAAACATTTGTTATATGCTTGCATTGGGATATGTCGGTGAGCAGCATGATACTTCTGTATTCTATACTCTTTCTTCTTACGTTTCCTCATCTCGTCCAAGCGATTACAAGATGTATCCCGTACTGAAGAAGTATTCGAGGTTATTCTTTGTTTGATGATTTCTGGTATATTCTTAGATAATTTGCCTTCTAAGTCGTCGTCAGTCTCAACCATGGTGATGGGCATTCGGTAATGAAGGTACAGTTTCGCGCTCAATATCAGCAAGGTAGGAGCTAAGAGAGTCTTGTTCTTGATCATATTTTAAATTTCCGAGGGTCCACAAACCTTAAGTTTTTGGAGGAGGTCTTGAGAACTTGTGTAAGGGTAGTACATGGCCCCGCCAGCTATATCAAGGTCTCTGTTTCATTTGTGGCCCTGAATACATAGAAGGTTCATTTGTATCGGGAATACGACGTTCATATTGTCGTTGTGGTAATCCTTGTGGAAAACAACCAGAATACGACTGAGGGTCAATAGACATCTGGTGTTCCGGATACTGATTTACTGGGATTTGGTCTCGGTGGGGTTGTAGCAACCTATTATATTTCTCAGAGAAGTCCAGATTTCCTGCTAGTTGTAGGGATAAAGAATCTCTATGCCCTACCCTGTCGGTGATTTCTCACGAGAAGATTAGGTTGGTGTAAAGTCTTTACTTGGGGTTAGAAGCATAACGAGATAGGAGGGTTAGGAGAACCCGAGGTTAAGGATAAACATTTTGTAGGAGATAAACATTAGGGTTAGGTTGGGCGGAGTTGGGGTGTGGTGATTTAGGGATATCACATTGGTTGGAATAAAATTAGGTTAGGAAAAGTTAGGGTTAGATAAATATTAGGATTAGGAAGAAAACATTGGTTAGGAGGATCTACATAAGCTAGGGAAGATTATGGAGGAAAAGGTTTGATTGTGGGGAAATTGGGAAATATAGGGGTTTATATTCACGATCATAGAAAGAAGTGGTATTTTTAGGCATTTGCAATTTAGTTGCGTCAAGGTCAGAGGGTATTACTTGACCTCGAGCGGGGAACGTTCTGTGTTCAACCTGACTGATTTCACCATTATTTTCCTGAGTCCATTGCTTTCTAAGTTTAATAAGCAAGGCATCCATTTCGGACTGATTAAAAGGTTTGTCAGAGTTGGAAACCATTTTTACGTCAGAGTTGGAACCCAAGGGTGTGTCAGAGTTGGTGACTTCTACCCTATTTTTATTTTCATCATTCACTCCTACATTCATTCCTACATTCATTTCTAATTGATGTTTATTTTGATCATCACGCAGACGCTGTTCTACACGTGGATCTAGAGCAACAGCCGCAAGGGATGGATCAAAGTCCAAAACCTCTTGACTATCAGAAGCTGTGCCGTTTTCCAAGTCTGCGTTTTGATTTTTTTCAGACATGTTAAATTTTTGTTTAAGTAAATAAAGAATTTTAAAGTATTGGAGGGTTATCCCTATTGGTGATTATTTTTCCAATGTATAGTTACTAAAAGAATTTCTTGAATGAAATGGAAGAGAAAAAATGAATTTTCAATTTAAAAGTTGATTTTGATGTGAGCAGAGTCACAATCCTAGTGCACGCAAGCGCAGGAACTCAAACAGATCCTTTCGGGCGGCCCACTTAATTATTTTAATGGTTGCGCGAGAGAGCAACGTTTCTTTGGTGACGACCATCTGGTTACTCGCGTTACTGGAGTGCCTCTCTCCACTATTGTCGTAGAGTAAGGTCGATGGTTGAATAATTCGATGTCAGGCTTATATAGTAGTAGATAGTATTAGGTGTGTTTCGTTGATGTGGTTTGAAATGTCTAAAGTAGCACGCCTGACACATCGAAGAGTGTTACGGAGCAAGGTTAGGCTATTTCCGTCGGAAGGAGATTGTTCTTTCCGTAACTTCCGTTGGCCTGCTTACTTGTGTGAAACTATTCTGCTGGAAAGGTTTTGTTGAATGTTTTCTTTACTTTCGCCCATTGTGTATCTACAGGTTTACCCTAGTTGGTGAGGGTGTTTCTTACTAGGGTTCCGGTTTTTATCTATCCATGGAGGTCTAATATTATTATTTTCAAATGGAGTCTTCGTATTTTTTTCCCGTGAGTAATAAGTTTGTCGAGTAGACACCACTGAAGTTATTTTACCTTATTCCGTTCATATAAAATGTGGGAGGTTGTGAATATTAGGAATACTCTTGATGGTTTTGTTGGTTATTTATTTTTATTTACGTTATTGGATATATATTGTTTTGATTTATTTGTTGATGTTAGGTGGAATATTCCGTGGTGTGGGAAGATGAAGTTCTGTTTTGATATAATATTTCTGAAGAATTGTTGGCGAGCTGGATTTAGTTATGTGAATTGAGGGAATGAGAGATGTAAATGATTTAGGGGATTATAAGTAATTTATTTATTTAATAGTTATTTATTTTTATAATGTATTTATTTTTTTGACTATTGGTTGGGGTGTTTTAATTAATAGTTGCTGGTCTTTCTTGATTGTGTGTACGTATTTTTCTTTTTTATAATGGTTTATTTTTTATTTATCTAGTTGATTTTGTTCGTGTTAATTTTGTTATTGATTATTTTAAAGTTTTGGGATATAGTCTTTAAAAATTATCATGTTTGGAGCGTGGTGGGGTGTGGGGCTTATTGTGATGTGTGTGGTGGTGGGGTTGGTTTTGGTGTGTAGAGCAGAAGTTCAGGGGCAAAAATTTTTAGATCGCTCCCTTTGAAAATAATATTAATTTTATTCCACGGATGCACAAGAAAGTTTTTGATTTCCCTTAGTTGTTAGTCCTCTTTTGATACCCTCAATAATAATAATCGGTACCCTAGCCTGTCTACAGAAACTATCCCTATGAATAATAATATATAATATTATTTTATTTATGTAATATTATAGTAGTATATATATATATAATATAAAATATATATATATATATATAATATAGATTATAATATATTTATATATAAATATATATATATATATATATATATTGAATAATAATATTATAAATAATCGGAGATGTTGTTCTTGTGCAGAGTTGTGCCATTGACGACTGAAGTAACCCATAGTAACTGTTATTGTTAAGGTTAAGGTTTTCTCCATTTATCCAGTCTGGACATCTAGCCCAGCCTGGATCCGCTATGATTATTATTATTTCTATATTATGGATTTTAGTTATTCCCAAAACTAGATAATTATCGCATTATTATTAATATATCTCCTTTTTTTAGTGTTGATATAATAATTTGCTGATAGCTATGATAATATTTAATAAAAATAAAAAAACATTTGTAAAAAGTTATTTAAGAGTATTATAACATTCATAATCCTTTCATATCGGAAAGAAACAGCAAACTATTGAATTAATTGAACAAGCCCCTGCCTTGGGGAACTGAAAAGGGTGAGTTCAATAGAATTAATAAAATTATAAGTACATATAATGATTATCATGTAAAATATGACTTGGTTATAATATGAAGATAAAAGTGGATCTGCTAGTAAATCTCCGCTTTATATGCTATTTTTTATCAGTTTGTGTCATGTTCCGGTTTCAGTTCCTGGTTTTCAATCTTTGGTATTTCGTATTCCTTATTTTTTGAATTCGAGCCTCTTTTTTGTTTAATTCCCCAAAAATCTTCAGGTTTAAGATGGATATTATTGTTCATAATTGAGTCAGAATTTCTATTTCCTCCCTTACTTCATTGCACGGAATGATATTTGGATTCGTTTGGTTTCCACTCTTGAATCTGATCCTGAACTTATGTACATAATCATAATACATTGGATTTTTATAGTAATAATTCCACAATGTATTTATCTAATTTAAAAATTTACTTATATAAATCCTAATTTCATATAAACTTTACATAGTTTTGTTGGAATGTATTGTGTATCGTTTATATATCACAAACCTCCCACATATGTTTATATTTTGAACACGAGTATAAGTAAACATAAACTTTTCTAAGTGTTTGTCTATATCCTAGGCTTGTTTGATATCTATGATTGAACTTTATTATATTTTATTTTCTTTTACTACGAAAAAATATATCTGATTAGACTCCACTTGGAAAAAAAATATATATTTAGACTCCCATTGATAGTATAAACCGGAAACACTCTAGTTTAAGTAAACCCTTCAATAGGGTTTATAGACCTGTAAATAATATCAAATTGCGAATTGTAAATTAAAAGAAACTCACAGATCCGCATTGAATAGTTCACCACAAGTAAAGCAGGCCAACCGCGAGTTCCGGAGAATCAAATCTCCCTCGTTACGGAAATAGTCCTAACCTGCTCGTTTTTGTTTCTTTAACACCTCTGGATGGTGTCAGTGGTTCGCCTGTCTTACTAGACATTCAAACCACATCTATTGAACATCACCTTAATACTATCTACTTCTTATTATATCTTTTGACCTCAGAATTATTCAATCTTCATCGACATTCGACTCTACGAGAATAAGTGGAGAGAGGCACCTTCCAGTCGGGTACGAGTGTTCGGTCCCAGCGTGCTTCTCTCCGCAACATAAATAAATTAAGTGGCGCCCGAACAGGGACTCTGTTTGAGTTCCTGCGCTTGCGTGCACTAGGATTGTGACTCTCGATCACATCATCACATTTATTTTGAAAATTCATCGATTCTCTTCAGTTCTCTTCAAAGAAATCTTCTTTTGTACTTACATTGGACAGATTCAAGAGTTAGTTAGGGATAACCCTCCAATACTTTAAAATTCTTTATTTACTTAAACAAAAATTTAACATGTCTGAAAAAAATCAAAATGCAGACTTGGAAAACGGCACAGCTTCTGATAGTCAAGAGGTTTTGGACTTTGATCCATCCCTTGCGGCTGTTGCTCTGGATCCACGTGTAGAACAGCGTCTGCGTGATGATCAAAATAAACATCAATTAGAAATGAATGTAGAATGAATTTAAGAATGTGTTAATATGAAAATAAAATGTTTAATACTGTAGAAGTCACCCAATCTGACACACACCTTTGGTTTTCCAACTCTTGATCGTAAAAATGGTGGTTTCCAATTCTGACAACCCTTTTAATCAGTTTCTGAAATGGTATGCCTTTGCCTTATCTTATATTATTCTTAGAATAGGCAATGGGACCCAGAATAATTAATGTTTATATATTGCCAGTCAGGTTTTGAACAACAGAACGTTTCCCGCTCCAAGTCAAATGTTAAACCTATTGACCTGAGCACATTAAATTGCAATATGAACCTAAAAAAACTGTATCTCGTTATCTTATGATCTGTGTGGAGTATAAACTTCCTTAAGTTCTCCAAATTTCAACCACAATCTCTAAACCTTTCCTCATTAATTGCTGGTCCTTATAGATTATAAACTCCCAATAAATCATTTTCTTCCTGTGGATATCTCTAATGTTATTCCTAATTCGCTAATCTGATGCGGTGTAGATGGCGCTACCTTATCCTTAATCCTTAATTCTTTATGCCTTGTTTAGATTCTTCTTTAATCGTTTTTTTGATTCCTAATACCTAATTCTTATGCCGAGTATCTCATTAATTGTTCTCCTAAACCTCAACTTCTCCTAATCCCAATCTCGTTATGCTTCATACCTCTTCTATTATTTATATGACTTTACCCCAACCTTAATCGTGTCTTGAAGAAATTCTCCGAACATGGTATACGCTGAAAGGAGTATCTTTATCCCCTATCTATAATAGAGGAGAATCTTATCTCTCTATATATTATTAATGATTTTGTGTTACAACTTCCCATCCTAGTATTATCAAGTTTATTACATGATATAATCTGAGTAGTGCGCGAGAGAGCGCAGATTCTATTGACCCTCAGTCGTATTCTGGTTGTTTTCCACAAGGATTACCACAACGACAATTTGAACGTCGTATTCCCGATCCAAATGAACCTTCTATGTATTCAGGGCCACAAATGAAACAGAGACTTGACATGCTGGAGGAGGCCATTGTACTCCTTACACAGTTGCTCAAGAACTCTCAAAAACTTAAGGTTGTGGACCCTGGAAAATTTAAATATGAATCAGAACAAGATCTCTTAGTCTACTTGGCTGATTTTGAGGCGTACTGTAGCCTTCATTATCCCAATGCCCATCACCAATGGTTGAGACTGCTAGGACGACAGCTAGAAGGCAAATTTCTTCACATATACCGAGAAATAATAAAAGATAACCGTGAATACTTCTCTGTACGGGATAATCTTGTATGCTGGTATCGAGATGAGGAACGTAAGAAGAAAGAGTATAGAATACAGAAGTATCATGCCGCTCATCGATACCCCAACGAGAGTTAAAATGTTTGCCCTTCGGTTGGAACGTCTGGCTAGTCAAGCATATCCTAGATACGATATGAGAGATCATGATTCCCTTAGAATAGCTTTCCTTTGTAGTTTGCCTCCATTTATTGAAACATTCGTCCGTCAATATATAAAAATGATGGAGTTGGACGGGTATAGTAGAGCTTCTTGGGAGAATATTGTGAATTTTGCAGACTCTTTGGACAGTGAGAATACTGCTTTTCCAAATTCCATGTCCCAATCAATACCTCTTGAGAACGACCCATCAAATTATTCCCGATCTGACCGGGAGGTTGATCTAAACGAATCATTGGAGTCAGTAGTCCAAATCAATACTACCCTTCCTGGATGGACTGATGTTCTACGGAAAAAAGTCGAACAACGAAAAACTAAGTCATCAGTAAAAACTAACCATCGCCCTACCAATGTCAGTCAACGTAGTCCTCCGGAAAGAAATAGCTACAGTCGTTCTTTCCATAACACGGTTCGTAGTTCACCCCGGAACGAGGACCGTGTCAGGACTACTAATACTCGCAGCGTAACTCGAAATGTTCGGTCCGGATCTGAGGATCGAAGGAATCTCCTCTGTGATTACTGTGAGAAGAGAGGACACGAAATGCAGGATTGCTATAAGTACCTTGGAGTCTGTAGCTACTGCAAGAAAACCGGCCATCTAAATACCGAATGTCGAGCTAGGAATTCCCCTCCATCATCTCCCGTAAATAACCGAAAAGTAGTATGTCCCTTTTGTAGAGGTCCTCACGCGGGAATGAGGTGTACTCAACGCACCCCTCCCAGATCCAGTAATCCTGATCGAACTCCGCCTAAAGAATACCTTCAAGGAGCTGTAAAGAAGGTATATTCGAGATCATCTTATCTCCCTGAAGCCCCAGAAAATGTAATAATGGCTAAACCAACTGAGAAGCCGCTTCCCCAACGCCTATTTTTGGATCCCTGTGAGTACTGCAATGTATCTCATTATGAGGGTCGGTGCAAAGGGGGGTTTGCTGAATCTCACCAGGAAAAACAGTTAAACGAATAGTCCCCGCAGATTTGAGTCACTCTGTGGAAAAGGACATTGTGAATGACTCTGCGAAAAACCTTGATGATCTTTCTTTTAAACATGATGGAAAGAATCACATGAATAAAGTTTCGTATCCCCTTTGTTCCTATGCTAGTGAGGACATGGTCGTCGCCATTAACTTGTGTCAGGCTGATATAGACCCATTGGTCGTCTGTGTCAAGTTGGACGATCATGATGCTCCCATTTATGATTGCCTTGTAGATAGTGGGGCGGGAGTAAATTTGATAAGTTCTGAGATTGTCCCTCTACTAGGGAAGTCCAAGGAGCTTTTAAATTCACAAGACATAGGAGTGAAGGCTATTAGTGGGTTCGGAAACAAATAAAGGATTCCCATTGTTCATTATGTAAACCTAATCCTGAGGTTTAACATGGGTTTTGAAACTCATCCTTCAGCCTTCTTTATAGTTCCACAGGAATACATGGTAGATAACCCATTGATACTTGGTACTTGTGCTCTGAGGGATAACCACCTATTACCGGACATGTCCCGGAAGCAACTGATTCATCTTCAAGGGAAAAAATTAACTGTGGTAGCCGAGGGCATTTCAACTTGTACCCGGTCCAATTTGAAATCTTCCACCATACAGGTGAAAAACATATCTGTAGTTAATACTAATATTAACGATACAGATATTATATACGACCAAAATAATGATCGTACTCTTCGTTACTTATTGAAGGGTTTTAAGAAAAATGTTAACAATATAAATTGGCAACAAGTACCCAAACCATACAAAAGTCATTCTAAACAAATGATCTTGGAAAATGACATTTTGTATTACCGAACTACGTCTGGGGATCTGTTATACGCGATTTCTTTGGACTTACTAATGCACATAGTTTTGGGCCTCCATGTATCCTGTGCCCACATAGGCCGGAACAAGCTGCTTCAGTTAGTATATAAGCATTTTTGGCATCCTAGGGTCAACCAGGTAATTTCAGATGTAGTGCGGTGTTGCCCTGTTTGCCAGATGCAGAAAAACTTTTCTTCCAATATTACTCCCCCCATGTTGAAAATCTTGGCCAACTATCC
>JABUQX010089747.1:17500-33714 GCA_015478945.1 Trachelipus rathkii
AACATTTTGTAGAGTTTATGGCAGTAGAAAAAACTACTGGTGAAAGCTTAGCTGATCAGATAGTTAATAAATTAGAGGAACTAGGTTTGTCTCTTGATAACTGTAGGGGGCAAGGCTATGATAATGGAGCTAATATGCGTGGAGATAAAAATGGTGTGCAAAGAAGAATTCTGAACATGAACTCCCGCGCATTCTTTGTGCCCTGTGGAAGCCACAGCTGGAATTTAGTGCTGGGTGATGCCGCTTCTTCATGTGTTCAGGCTCAGACATTTTTTGGTCTCTTACAGAGACTCTATACTATTTTCTCTTGCTCGAGCGAGAGATGGGGCATTTTGAAGTCACATGTTGACATTTCCCTAAAACCTCTCTCAGAAACCAGATGGGAGTGTAGAATTGAATCTGTAAAAGCTGTGAGGTACCAGCTAAATAGTGTTTGTGATGCTTTATCCAACCTGTGTGAACATACCACAGACTGTGGGTTGATTAGTGAATGTCAGTCATTAGAAAACGAGATAACGACATACGAATTTGTAGTGTCTTTGGTTGTATGGTATGATATACTTATCAAAATACATACCATAAGTAAGGTATGGCAAAGTAAATATATGCATTTGGATGTAGCAGTTAAGCATCTCCAAGCATTTATTAATTGGTTAGATGAGTACCGCCAGAGTGGATTCGCCTCGGCACTGGTAACAGCCAGAGAGATAGCTGAAGAAGTGGGAATTGACAGGAATTTCAAGCACATTAGGAGAAGACGAAAAAAAAATTTGTTCTCCTATGAACTAAAAGACGATGTTCCCGAACTCTCACCTGAAGAATATTTCAAAATAAATTATTTTTTGGTCATAGTCGATGCAGTGCGAATGAGTTGTCATCCAAGATTTGAAGCTCTAAAATCACATGAAAACACGTTTGGATTTATATATCACATTAATGACCTCCTGCAGATGAATGATGAACTTTTGATGAAAAAATGTAAAGATTTGGAAGTTTCTTTAAGCAAAGGGGAACACCATGATATTGAAGCTATAGAGCTCTGTGAAGAGCTCAGAATGTTTTCACGAGCTTATGACGGGGAAAAAGACGATATACTATCAGTTCTTAAATACATGGCCAAAAACGGGTTGTGTGATGTCTATCCAAACATTTATGTTACTTTAAGAATAATAGCTACTATTCCAGTTACTGTAGCCTCTGCAGAGAGAAGCTTCTCGAAATTGAAGCTCATCAAAACTTACTTGAGAAACACCATGACTCAAGACCGGCTATCTGCACTGGCTCTTCTCTCAATAGAAAAAGACTTGGCGACGACTTTAGATTTTGATGACCTAATTAAGGACTTTAGCTGCAAGAAAAGTCGCAGAGTTATTTTTTAAGGTAGGCATATATATATATATATATATATATATATACATTACAATGTCCAGGTTATATATAAAAACAAAAAAAAAATTATATTTAATATATATATATATATATATATATATATATATATATATATATATATATATATATATATATATATATATATTATATTTATATATATATTATAGTATATATATAAATATATAATATATATTATATAATATATAATATATATTATATATAATATAATATAATATCTTTCTTCGAACGACGTGGAAAATTGAGGTGGGGGTTTAGATTTAGTGGGGGAGGATATAAGGGAGATATTGATCATGCATCCATGATGTCAATTGGCAATTCGCTATCTTATTCTGGTGTTGTTTATTCTTGGAAATGTTTTTTATAATACAGTCTGGAATTTTTAACCATTTTTGATCCAGCCTGTGATAATACAATCTTATTCATCTTATCAATTCAATTATTGAAAACCCTTATAATATTTATAGATATTATACCAGTTTTTCTCCTTTCTAGTTCATCTTGTTATGATTTTATGTATAATATAATATAAACTTAATGATAAACATAGCACCAGGAGCACAGATGATAGTAAAGATATAATTGTGCTAAACCTTGATATACAC
The DNA here is from genome assembly GCA_015478945.1 of Trachelipus rathkii. Taxonomy (NCBI): domain Eukaryota; kingdom Metazoa; phylum Arthropoda; class Malacostraca; order Isopoda; family Trachelipodidae; genus Trachelipus; species Trachelipus rathkii. Next base: position 19,513 of record JABUQX010089747.1, read on the forward strand.
AAGAAGTGATAAGCCTTTCTAGCTGTCTCAGAGGTCAGTGCTACAAATTTATTTGATTTTATTAATTAATAACTGTAAGATTTGTAGTAATGTACAGATAGTAAACTTAACTCTTATTACAGTTTACTATCTTGTCTTGCTGGAAGGCCGTTGACATCATTAATCTCCATTTAAGAAACCCCTCTTGGATATATCAGGGTATGTTTCTTAATAGTATGGATATATGTGACTTCATTTAACTGTCAAATATGTAAATATAAATTATGGTCCAAATACCAATCATTGTTTATATTTGACAGGGTTCTGATTTTGGGATTCACTTGAATCTTTTTTCTGTTTTGGGGCTTCATTCCTGAATCCGATTTCTGTCCCAGGGATTCAATCCTGAATCCGTCCTTTAAGCTGATACTCTTGAGTGAGATTCCTTAGTGAATCTTTTCTCGGTGCTATTTTAAAGTTGGAATTCATCCTGAATCTTTCTTCTTGGAGTTGTTTCGGAGTTGTGGTTCATCTGGATCCCTCTCCCTGCCAATTCTAACGTTGGGATTTGGCCTGATTCCTTCCTCTTTAATAGTACTTCAGCATAGTTGTATTCTCCTGAATCATACTCACCACTTGGAACCCCCAGTCAATCACCGGGTTAAGTCATCATTTATTCACAATTGTTGAGTCTGGATTTCTTATTCCCTTAATTTTATGCATGAGCAATATTTGAAAAGCGTTCTACGGTTTCCACTCTCTATCTGATCCTAGACTGTCTTCTCGGTACATATTTTACCACCTGAACCGTTAACTTGCCCTCCAGGTATTAACTAATCTATTTAATCATAATCTTTATTTATATATTGTTGGGGTAGGACTGTGGTAAACATTAACTTTTGTCAGACCTCCCACCATATATTCTGAGCGATTTTAGTAAAGATAAAACTTTTTATGGAGTGTCACTATCCTTCATATTGATGCTTTTTGGTATTGTTACTCTTAATCTTCGAGACCTCTATCGGGTTAATCTTCGAGACCTCTATCGGGTTAATCTTCGAGAAAGCTCCGGGAAACGAGCTAAATAATTCTACATCTTCCTTTAGGTAAAAATCTTAGATTGTATCAACATTTTATATCAAAGTTCACAATCCTCCTCGAAAGTCATTCAAGTCAGCAGGCCGACGGAGTCCTGAAGACTAACTTCCTCCGTTACGGAGAAAATCTAATCTGCTCCGTATTACCCCGGATGGTGTCAGGTGGTTGCTGTGCTGACTAGACCTTCAAACCACTATCTTTGAACATCACAAACCTAACATTGACGTAATCTCCTATACTTTGACTTCCGAAATCAAAAATTCTTCGAACTTCATATCTCCTAGAAAGAGCGGAGAGAGGTACCTCACCGTCGGGTACACTTGTTGATCCCAGCGTACTTCCTCTCCGCCACATAAATAAATTAAGTGGCGCCCGAACAGGGACTCTGTTGAGTTCCTGCGCTTGCGTGCACTAGGATTGTGACTCTCGCTCACATCGTCATATTTATTTTTTGAAAAATCATCGATTCTCTTCAGTTCTTTTCAAAGAAATCTTCTTCTTTTGTACTTATATTGGACAGATCGAGAGTTAGTTAGTAATAACCCTCCAATACTTTGAAATTCTTTCTTTTGAAACTTACAAAAGAAAATGTCAGAAAAACCTCAACCAAAAGACTTGGATACGAGCATAAATGCTGATAGCCAAGAAGCTGTGGACTTTGATCCCTCTCTTGCAGCTTGTGCATTAGATCCACGTGTAGAACAACGTCTCCGTGATGATCGTAATAAAAATAATGTAGGAATGAATGTAGGAATGAATGTGGAAAATAAAGACAGGGTAGAAGTTGTCAACTCTGACATACCCTCTGACTTATCTTTAGCTCCTAACTCTGACAAACCTTTCACTGAGCCTGAGATGAGTACTTTATTAACGAAACTCCATAAACAGGTATTAAGTGAAAGGCAATTGGATCAAGTAAGCGATACAGTCGGTAAGGTTGAACACAGAACGTTCCATGATCAAGGTCAAGGTATTCCACCTAAATTCGATTCCCATTATGTGCATATGCCTAAAAATACCACTTCTTTCTATGATCGTGAGTATAAACCTTCCTTAGTTTCCCAACCTCAACCACGATCAACGCCTTTTCTACATAATCCACCTAGCTATGTGGAAAATTCTAGAAATCAACTTCATTCTAATCCTAACCATAATCCTAATCTTATTCCTAATCCTAATCTTCATTCTAATCCTAATCTTATTCCTAATCCTAATCTTATTCCTAATCCTAATCTTATTCCTAATCCTAATCTTATGCCTACTCATAATTTTCTTCCTAAACCTCAACTTCTTCCTAATCCCAATCTTCGTCATGATTCTATACCCCCAGTAAATTACTTCACCCAACCTAAGTCTCTCTTTAGAACTCCCGATATGGGCAGAGACAATAGAGATTCTCTATCCCCTATCCATAGAGGAGAGGCTGACTTTTCTGGAAAGTATAATAAATTACTACAGCCTCAACGAGAACAAATTCCCTTAAATCAATATCCGGAACACCAGATGTTTTCGACTGATTCTCAGTCGCATTCTGATTGTATTCCACAAGGATATTCCCAACGACTGCCTATGCGTCGTATTCCTGACGACGATGAACCTTCAATGTATTCAGGACCACACATGAAAAAGAGACTTGACATGCTGGAGGAAGCCATTGTGCTTCTTACTCAGTTACTCAAGAACTCTCAGAAGCTTAAGGTTGTGGATCCTGGAAAGTTTAAATACGAATCGGAACAAGATCTCTTAGTCTACCTGGCTGATTTTGAGGCTTATTGTAGCTTAAACTACCCTAATGCCCATCACCAATGGTTACGACTGCTTGGCCGACAGCTAGAAGGAAAATTCTTGAACATATACCGAGAGATCATCAAAGACAACCGTGAATTACTTCTCTGTACGGGATAATCTTGTGTGTTGGTATCGTGATGAGGAACGAAAGAAGAAAGAATACAGAATACAGAAGTATCATGCCGCTCACCGATACCCTAACGAGAGCATCAAAATGTTCGCCCTTCGGTTAGAGCGCCTAGCTAGTCAAGCATATCCGGGTTATGATATGAGAGATCATGATTCACTTAGAATAGCTTTTCTATGTAGTTTGCCTCCTTATGTTGAGATATTCGTCAGTCAGTATATCAAAATGATGGAGCTGGACGGTTATAGTAGAGCTCCATGGGAAAATATAGTGAATTTTGCGGACTCTTTAGACAGCAATAACACTGCTTTCCCAAATTCAATGTCCCAAACAAATCCACTTGAGGTCGGCCCATCAACTTATTCCCGAACTGACCAGGAGGTGGACTTAAACGAATCTGTTGAGTCAGTAATTCAGATCAATGCTGCACTCCCTGGATGGACTGATGTGTTGCGTAAGAAGGTTGAACAGCGTAAACCTAAGTCTTCAATTAACCTTAAACATCGCTCTTCTAATCTTGGCCAACGTAGTCCTCCGGAAAGAAATAATAGCAGTCGTATTGTCTACAACACTGTTCGGAATTCACCACCAAGTAATGACCGTTCCAGAACTCAGAATAATCGTAATGCAAATCGAAAGGGTCGTTCAGGATCGGGAGATCGGATGAATATCTTGTGTGACTACTGTGAGAAGCGAGGACACGAAATGCAGGAATGCTATAAGTACTTGGGAGTCTGTAGCTACTGCAAGAAAACCGGCCATTCAAATACCGAATGCCGTGCTAGGAACTCTCCTCCATCATCTCCCGTAAATACCCGGAAAGTGGTATGTCCCTTTTGTAGAGGTCCCCACGCGGGAATGAGGTGCTCTCAACGCACCCCTCCACGATCAAGTGATCCCGAACGAACTCCTCCTAGAGAATACCTTCAAGGTGCGGTAAAGAAAGTCTATTCGCGATCATATTCCCCTGAAGCCCAGAAAAATTCGGCTAAACCAACTGAGAAGCCGCTTCCCCAACGCCTATTTCTGGACCCGTGTGAAACCTGTAACGTGTCTCACTATGAAGGTCGTTGCAAAGGGGGGTTTGCTGAAGCTCGCCCCGCCAATCAGTTAAACGACTAGTCCCCACAGAGATGAGTCAATCTGTGGAAAAGGACTTGGATAATGACTCTGTAAAGAAACTGGATGATCCTGCTATTAACTTTTATGGGATACCTCCAGTGAGTAAATTCTCACATAAACCTTATTCCTATGCTAGTGAAGACATGGTCGTTGCTATTAACTTGTGCCAGGCCGATATAGAACCTTTGATCGTCTGTGTCAAGCTGGATGATCAGGATGCTCCCATTTATGATTGCCTTGTAGATAGTGGGGCTGGAGTAAACTTGATAAGCTCCGAGATTGTTCCTTTCCTAGGGAATCCAAAAGAGCTTTTGCCTTCCGAAGACATAGGAGTAAGGGCCATCAGTGGTTTTGGAAATAGAGAACGAATTCCTATTGTTCACTATGTAAATATAATCCTGAGGTTTAATATGGGTTTTGTAACTCATCCTTCCGCGTTTTTCATAGTCCCCCAGGAATACATGGTAGATAACCCATTGATACTTGGTACTTGTGCACTTAGGGATAATCACTTATTACCTGATATGTCCCGAAAACAACTGATTCATCTGCAAGGAAAAAAATTGACTGTGGTGGCCGATGGCATATCAACTTGTACCCAGTCCAATTTAAAGTCCTCTACTATACAGGTGAAAAACGTGTCGGTAGTCAATACTAATATTAATGATACCGATGTTATCTACGATCAAAATAATGATCGTACTCTTCGATATTTATTGAAGGGATTTAAGAAAAATGATAACAATATAAATTGGCAACAAGTTCCTAAACCCTACAAAAGTCATTCTAAAAAAATGGTTTTGGAAAATGACATCTTGTATTATAGAACTACGTCCGGGAATCTGTTATATGTGATTTCTTTGGACTTATTAATGCACATAGTTCTTGGTCTCCATGTATCCTGTGCCCATATAGGTCGGAACAAGCTGCTGCAGTTGGTATACAAGCATTTCTGGCATCCTAGGGTCAATCAGGTAATTTCCGATGTAGTGCGGTGCTGCCCTGTTTGCCAGATGCAGAAAAACTTTTCTTCCAATGTAACTCCACCCATGTTGAAAATCTTGGCCAACTATCCTTTCGATTTATGTGCCATGGATTTGATTCAATTCCCTAAAACTTTTAAGGGAAATAAATACTGCATGATCTTTATTGATCATTATTCTAAATGGGTGTCTGTAGTTCCCATTGCCGACAAGTCCAGCTTGACCGTATCTAGGAAACTGGAACACCAAGTTCTCCCTTTCCTTCCTAAAGTTCCAAATCGTATATTAACCGATAATGGAACTGAATTTACTTCCCAGATATTCCAACAAGTGTTACAAAAACACAACATTAAACATGTGAGAATATCTCCACTTCATCCCTCGAGTAACGGTGTCTCCGAACGATTTAATCGAAGTTTAATTCAACTACTGAAATGTTTAGTTCTGGAGCAACCCGCTACTTGGGATGAAGAATTGTCTTCCTCTATTTTAATTTATAATAATACTTATCATAGTGCATTGGACATGTCACCTTCTGATTATTTACTACAAAAAGCTCATGCTCCAGTGCACACTTTTCCCCAATATTGGAAAGAGGGCAGTGTCAATTTTAAACCTTTCAAGGTGGGTCAAAAAGTAGCTCGTAAAGTAATACGAACTGGGCCAAGTACTGCTCTTAAATTTCATAATAGGTGGGAAGGGCCATTTACTGTTGTTGACGTGAACCCGAATAGGGTGTCATATGTCATACAGAGAAATACTAATCCCCCCAGTAGAACTCAAAAAGTCCATTTCTCCCACTTAAGAGAATGGATTGAGATTCCTGGGTATTTACGAAAATACCTGACTAGAAATAAGGAAATTAGTGATGCATTTTTCTCGGACGAGGAAAGTTTGTTGGATGGGGAGGATGAAAATTCTCCTGAATCCATCGACCTTGAGTCTGAGACTGATTCAGCTAATTCTTATGAGTCAGAGTCCATCGCTGATACCTTATTGTTCACTAATAGCGATGATTCCCTGGAGGAGGAAGCTGATTTTGAGGGATTCTTAACTTTTAATCCTATCTCTGTAAGTGAGTATATTCAATTGCCAGATTTAACTCCTGTAATAGAGCCAACTGCTTGGGATCCGGGAGAAAACCTCAATATGAGTATGGAGGAGTTTATTCCTCAGTTATCTTCCGAAGTCTTACGAATGCCCGGTCACAAAGCGGTTAAATTCTTGCTCCCTCCTCTCGTAATTCCTATTTCACCTATTCATTCTTCGGACGAGTCAAATTCTAACCATTCTAGTTTACCTGAGACGGATTCCGATTCTAGTTTATCCGAGATAGATTTAATAAATATCCCTACTAGTTCTCCTATGAATCATGGTAGTACCCTGGGGGTCAACCATGCTGAAATACTTACCCCTGTTTTAGATTATCATGATATGTATTCACATGAATACCCTATTAGATTTAAATACCCCTCTGTCCTTTCTCCTGCAAGGGTAACTAATGATAATGAAGACCTTATAGTTTCCCAAGCATCACAGTTGGAAAGTCCTAATCTGGAAGCATCTGGGTTGAGTCTAACGGATCCACCGTCCTTTTTTATGGAAAGACCTAACTATTCTCCCTCAGTCTCTTCTGAGGATCCTATGGATCTGTCGGAGAGAGTTGTTGTGGGTGATTTGCCGGACGATTGGTCCAACATTTTTGACTCAGATAGTTCTTCCAGTTCTCAAAGGACTGAATTTTATGGTTTCAGCCCGCCAAATAGTAATTCTTTCAATATATCCCCGTCGGCTGAAATGGTTTCTTCACCTGTCTCGGAAACTAGAATTCCACCTTTTCAAATAGTGGGAGAGGTGTTTGGTGATCCCACCAACGTCCATTTGGATAATAGTAATTTGACTTTGGTCCACATTGATGAGGAAATCTTGGAGGAAATGCAATTGGATGATCTTCCTCGCACTAGGAGTAGAGGATCAGTTCCAGATTTCCCCAATGTTATGTCGACTCCAGTGGAGTATGTACGTCATCGAAGAAGGACCAGTCTTTTATAACCTTGTCTCGGGGTTATAAAATGACACACTTGTGTTCTGATACGAAGTAAATAAGCCTGGAGAATAAAAGTTGGCTTTGCTTCTTTTGTTTAGAAAATGAAACTTCTGTCGTTCCCTTACTGACTGGAACGTAAATTTAAATTACTTGGCCAATCAAACTTATCAGTACATAGTTCTGATAAGTCACTTGAAAAAAAATCTTATTCCTATCTTTCTTAATCTCTTAAGTAAACTTCCTCTTGAACTATTGTTCTATAACATCTTCATCTATCGAAGCTGTTTTGAATGTATGCTTTCTAGTGTGCCTGATCGTCAAACACTTTAACTAAGGTGACGAAAAAACCCTCCTGGTGTACCTGATTCTTGTAAAATTGATCTTTGTGTGTCTGGATTCTTCTTGTATGCTTGCAGACTAAAAATTAAAACTATAAACTAAAAATCAAAAAAGTCTTGTGTAATAGAATTCCTCACGTTATTTAACCAAAAATGGTTAAATACGTATAAAGTATAAATATATACTGTCTAGTATATATTTATCAAAACAAATGCATATAATTATTATGTAAAGAGTCATCGAAAACCGCCTACCTCACAAACTGATATATATATATATATATTGAGCTGTATATATATATGTACCTATTGTACATATATATATACCAGTTCCTTGGTTCCAACGAACCGGTCATTTATGACAGGTTGTGGGCCGGAGGAGCTTAAAACTTATTTTACAGATTTGTCCCGGTTCCTGAAGGAGATAATCCGATGTTCTCTGATCAATCTATAACTTGGATGAGTAAGACTCTCTCTCTTCAAATTAAATGGGCCAACTGGGTGATTTCATAAGTATAACAAGAAAATAGAAAGAATCAGGAAAAAGACTTCCTAGATTGTTTCTATTTTCGAAATAATAAAATATACAAAAAAAAAAAAAATTTCATTATTATTGAGGTGGTGTGTTTTCGATGAACAACAATGAACTTTCCAAGCAATTATTTGATTATATACCTTTATTTTAAAGATACAAATTTTAAATTTTATATAATTAAATTTGTTTTTTTTTTATTATAACTCGTCAGTTTCTCAATAATTAATTTGTACTTCTGATTTCCCAAATCGATAAGTGCAGTTGAGAAATAGTGAAGGTGAAAATGACTTAGTTTACTCTACGTCATTTTTTCGCTTCCAGACAGTTATTATATGATGAAAATTAATAATCTTAGACTAGGTAATATGCTCATGTTTTTTTTATAATTGGAAATCCTTCCATGACTCAATAACTGCCGGATATATTGATGTTTTTCAGGATTGACTCTACATAGTACAAGACATCGAGAAACATCTCTGTCGGTATCCCAGAGTATCAGGACCAGACGTTCAGCATTCATCATGCCATTGTTAGGTGCCGAGAGATCTTCTGATAGACAATATGTTTCATCAATTATACCATCGATCTTTGAAAAAAAATTTACTTAGGCTGCAGAAAGGTGAATACCCAATCCCAAGTTACTTCTACAGTCCCTTTGGGCAAGCTATGTACGTGTCAAACAAATCAAGAACACATTAATCAGGATTGGGACACCAGTAGACCAAAAACGTTATAGAAGATCCGATGTTATCTGGCGAATAGATGAGGAAACTGTATCTACAGTTGAATTGTAAAAAAATCAAGATCTCTTATATAAGACAATGCTAATGGACAAATAATAATACCGTCAGAGAGGCCGACATAATCGATGCTTGTTATAACAGCATTGTTAAGGGGAAGTACCTATTGTCACCCCTCATATTTATCATATCAACCAGGAAACCTTTTACTTGATTCTTCTTGGTTGTAGGATAATATCAACAAGGAACCCTTTAACTTGATTTTCTTCGTTGTAGGAACCGTTTATTCTTGGAATCACTAAAGAATAAATGTGAAAATTCATCTAAAAATTAACATTAAAATTGTATATAACTTGAAACAAAATATATCTTGTAAATATTCATAGCTTAGTAGAGAGTCCTGAGTATCCTTCCCTGCGCGCTGTTTCTATGCTCCTTGCCTCTTCACTCCCGTCTTTCTTCGAACGACGTGGAAAATTGAGGTGGGGGTTTAGATTTAGTGGGGGAGGATATAAGGGAGATATTGATCATGCATCCATGATGTCAATTGGCAATTCGCTATCTTATTCTGGTGTTGTTTATTCTTGGAAATGTTTTTTATAATACAGTCTGGAATTTTGTAACCATTTTTGATCCAGCCTGTGATAATACAATCTTATTCATCTTATCAATTCAATTATTGAAAACCCTTATAATATTTATAGATATTATACCAGTTTTTCTCCTTTCTAGTTCATCTTGTTATGATTTTATGTATAATATAATATAAACTTAATGATAGACATAGCACCAGGAGCACAGATGATAGTAAAGATATAATTGTGCTAAACCTTGATATACACAAGAAGTGATAAGCCTTTCTAGCTGTCTCAGAGGTCAGTGCTACAAATTTATTTGATTTTATTAATTAATAACTGTAAGATTTGTAGTAATGTACAGATAGTAAACTTAACTCTTATTACAGTTTACTATCTTGTTGCTTGCTGGAAGGCCGTTGACATCATTAATCTCCATTTAAGAAACCCCTCTTGGATATATCAGGGTATGTTTCTTAATAGTATGGATATATGTGACTTCATTTAACTGTCAAATATGTAAATATAAATTATGGTCCAAATACCAATCATTGTTTATATTTGACAGGGTTCTGATTGTGGGATTCATACTTGAATCATTCTAAATCTTCTGTTTTGGGGCTTCATTCCTGAATCCGATTTCTGTTCCAGGGATTCAATCCTGAATCCGTCCTTTAAGCTGATACTCTTGAGTGAGATTCCTTAGTGAATCTTTTCTCGGTGCTATTTTGAAGTTGGAATTCATCCTGAATCTTTCTTCTTGGAGTTGTTTCGGAGTTGTGGTTCATCTGGATCCCTCTCCCTGCCAATTCTAACGTTGGGATTTGGCCTGATTCCTTCCTCTTTAATAGTACTTCAGCATAGTTGTATTCTCCTGAATCATACTCACCACTTGGAACCATTCCCCCAGTCAATTCAGTTAAGTCATCATTTATTCACAATTGTTGAGTCTGGGTTTCTTATTCCCTTAATTTTATGCATGAGCAATATTTGGAAGCGTTCGGTTTCCACTCTCGATTCTGATCCTAGAGCTGTCTGTGCTCGTGTACATATTTTACACCTTGGAACCTTTAACTTGCCCTCCAAGGTGTATTAACTAATTCTATTTAATCATAATCTTTTATTTATATATTGTTGGGGTAGGACTGTGGTAAACATTAACTTTTGTCAGACCTCCCACCATATATTCTGAGCGATTTTAGTAAAGATAAAACTTTTTATGGAGTGTCACTATCCTTCATATTGATGCTTTTTGGTATTGTTACTCTTAATCTTCGAGACCTCTATCGGGTTAATCTTCGAGACCTCTATCGGGTTAATCTTCGAGAAAGCTCCGGGAAACGAGCTAAATAATTCTACATCTTCCTTTAGGTAAAAATCTTAGATTGTATCAACATTTTATATCAAAGTTCACAATCCTCCTCGAAAGTCATTCAAGTCAGCAGGCCGACGGAGTCCTGAAGACTAACTTCCTCCGTTACGGAGAAAATCTAATCTGCTCCGTATTACCCCGGATGGTGTCAGGTGGTTGCTGTGCTGACTAGACCTTCAAACCACTATCTTTGAACATCACAAACCTAACATTGACATAATCTCCTATACTTTGACTTCCGAAATCAAAAATTCTTCGAACTTCATATCTCCTAGAAAGAGCGGAGAGAGGTACCTCACCGTCGGGTACACTTGTTGATCCCAGCGTACTTCCTCTCCGCCACATATATATATATATATAAGTAAAGAGCAATTTCCTCTCATCGGAAAATATTATATATATATATATATATATATATATATATATATATATATATATATATATATATATATATATATATTATATATATATATTTTTTATATATATATATATATATAGTATATAATATATTATATATATAATATATTTCCCATTACAATTGTCAGGTGTTTAAACGCATTTCTGTTATTGTGCATTTTTTTTTACTGCCTGAATCCAGCGATCTTGAGTCTGAGACTGATTCAGCTAATTCTTATGAGTCAGAGTCTATCGCCGATACCTCCTTGTTCACTAATATCGATGATTCCCTGGAGGAGGAAGCTGATTTTGAAGGATTCTTAACTTTTAATCCTATCTCTTTAAGTGACTATATTCAACTGCCTAGTTTAACTCCTGTAATAGAGCCCACTTCTTGGGATCAAAGGGAAAACTTTAACATTAGTATGGAGGAGTTAGATCCTCGGTTGTCTTCAACATACTTACAATCTTCAGGTCACAAAGGGGTTAAATTCTTGCTGCCTCCTCTCGTAATTCCCATTTCACCTATCCATTCTTCGGACGAGTCTAATTCTAACCATTCTAGTTTACCTGAGATAGATTCCGATTCTAGTCTATCCGAGACAGATTTAATAAATATTCCTACTAGTTCTCCTAAGAGCCATGGTAGTACCCTGGAGGTCAACCATGACGAGATACTTACCCCTGTTTTAGATTATATTGATATGTATTCTCATGAATACCCTAGTAAATTTAAATACCCCTCTATCCTTTCTCCTGTAACGTTAACTAATAATAATGAAGATCTTATAGTTTCACAAGCACAGCAGTTGGAAAGTAATAATCTGGAAACATCTGGGTTGAATTTAACGGATTCCCCGTCCTTTTTTATGGATAGACCTAACTATTCCCCCTCAGTCTCTTCTGATGACCTTATGGGTTTGTCAGAGAGAAGTGTTGTGGGTGATTTGCAGGTCGATGGGTCAAACCTTTTTACCCTAGATAGTTCTTCCAGCTCTCAAAAGACTGAATTTTATGGTTTCAGCCCGCCAAGTAGTAATTCTTTCAATATGTCCCCGTCGGCTGAGATGGTTTCTTCACCTGTCTCGGAGACTAGAATTCTCCCTTTTCAAATAGTGGGAGAGGTAATTGGTGATCCCACTAACGTCCATTTGGATAACAGTAATTTGACTTTGGTCCATATAGATGATGAAATCTTGGAGGAAATGCAATTGCCTATTCCTCCCAGTACTAGAAGTAGAGGAATGGTTCCCAATTTTCCGAATGTAATGTCTACCCCCATAGAATATGTCCGTCACAGGAGACGTACCAGTCTTTTATAACCTTCTCTGTGTTATAAATTGAAAAGTTGATCTTTCCCTGAGATGAAATAAATAAGCTCAGAAATTTGTTAGCTTTGTTTCATCTGTTTGAAAAATTTCTGCAATTTAATAAAAGTTCTGTTGTTCAACTACTGATTGAAAAAAAGCTAATATAATGAGCAAAATGTTTATCTCAAACTAAGAACCAGATAAGTTTTCTCTATATTTTCTTAATCTCTTAATATACTTCCTTCTGAACTATAGTATTAAAACTATAAACATTTTCCTATATGGAAGTGGTCTTGGATGAATGCTTACTAGTATGTCTGATCGTCAAAAATTTCAAATTATGAGACGAATATCCCTCCTAGAGAAAATGTTCTTGCCTAAGTGATCTATTGTGTGTATGTATTCTCCGTGTATGAGTACAGACTAATTTAAAAAAATTTACAAACTAGATAAGAAAGTCTTGTGTGATTGCATTACCCAAAATACAATCAAAAAGCGTTTATACAGTGTATATTATACTGTATAAATAGAAATTTTTATACAAAAATATACTTATGGTATATATATTCATGGAAAACCACCTGCCTCTGATAATTAATGTATTTATATCTAAAAGTAAAATAAAAGAATAAGGAAAAAGACTTCCTCATATTGTTTTTATTTTACAAAAATATAATAGGCCATGATTTTAATTAAAGTTTCATAGGTAGCAGAGGTACAGGAGTTTTCAATGAATTAAGTATTATTGATGATCCTTTCTTCTTACTATGTGGAAAGGAGATCATCGTAATACGCTGCTATAAATAAGTTATTTGACAACCACTGAAATATATATTTGTCCAACTCTTCTAAAGTAAAATTTAAAATTCTATATTGGAATTTAGTCCTTGTTTCCCTTTCTTTTTGTTTTAAATAGTTAGTCAGTTTCTCAGAGTTATAGTGGGACCGTTTTAAACATTGTGGGTCCACTCTGAGAAAAGTGAGAGAGGGGAAATGAGTTAGTTTACTCTGATTCATTTCGTCTCCTGACTGACTGTTGAAATTAATACCTTAGCATAGAATATATATTTGTGCATTTTTTATTTTTTATCATAAAATCCTATCATGACTCGATTACTGCCGAATATATTGTACTTTTCAGAGTGGATAGCCGAAGTAAAAATCTCTGTCGGTTCCCAGAGTACCTGGATTAGTCTCCTTCTCTTGATGCCGGTGGGTTCTTCGAAAGTGCCTTTGGAAGTTTTCTTGCCAACCAATGGTCTCTGCCCTAATGACACCAAAAGTAAGACCATAATCATATGGTCCCTGACAAGTTGGTTTGGAAAAAAAATAAAAAGATGCAGTCGGGGCAAAACCGGCAAACTATATGATAACCCTTTGAGATCTGTCTGTGGAATGTATTCCCGGGATCATGACCAATACTTCTGAGTCCAAGATACAGCTAATATATGTTCGCCATCTAAAAGATTTATACACCTATAATGCGCAATATATCTCCCCTTGATGATCCTGTATCCTTACCTCAACAAGTACCAATGGCCGGAGAAGAACATCGTCCGAGGGAAACGACATATTGAATCCATCATAAAAGTATTACTAAAGGCGGAGTACGTAAAGTCACCCCTCATATTTGATATTTCAATAAAAAGACCCTTAATGATCATTCTTTCATATCCACTAAAAGGATGGATCCAGATTAATGATGCCTCTCATTCTCGATTTCATACTGGTCATGATGAATCTCCCGCAGAAACTATTCCCGAAGTTCACCCTTATGTACAACCAGTCCCGT
>JABUQX010089748.1:0-2500 GCA_015478945.1 Trachelipus rathkii
CGGTGTACTTCGTTCGATCAATTGGTGTTTCGCGTTTTCGCATTTATCGATGGCTCGCTTTCGCGTTTGTGCGCCGCTTCACTGAATGGAAGAGTATACTTAGCAAGCACTAGTTCTGATACTCAGTATCGCGTCAGGGAATTGCGGAGACCATAGGGTAGGCTTTAACTTATGCATTTATCATAATATTTCTTAACCTTTTTAATTATTTGAAGAGAGTAAGAGTAGAATAAAAATAGAAATTGCACTGTGGGAGTTCATGTCATCGAAAATATGTTTAGCAATTTTTTTTAGCAATATTTAGAACCTTAAAATAATAACAGATAAAGCCGGAATAATTTACAAGTTTGTTGATGATATAATCACACTGTCGCTCATGTCAAACCTTGAGGAACTTCAAAAAATGGCAGTGAAGCTAGGAAGGCATTGAAGAATAGAATGATGAAATATGAACTTAGACAACACAAAAGTAATGTTCCATGAGCACATAAGCACAGTTTCATAGCAGATAATGAATGACTAACAAGTAAACACTTATAAATTGTTATAACGTATGATAGTGCGAATAATAATACATGGACACTTGATTTGAGAGCAAAACACATTTCTGCATTGGACAAATACATGCTATAGTGATGATGATGATGATGATGATGATGATGATGATGATGATGATGATGATGATGATGATGATGATGATGATTATGATGAGTTACATATCTTTATCTCTTATCCACTCCAAGAAGGACTTTCGCGCTGTTAGTGGAACCCTTATCTTTTTCCTTCTAGCCAAGAATTCAAGAGCTGTTAATCGTACCAATAGGTTCAAGTGCTAATCCTTGAGTATTAAACTCTCGAGTAAGGTCTCTCCTAGAAGAGTTCTCTAAAAGATCAAATATTCAATGATATTCAACCTTCTTCAAAAACCTCAAATCTTTTAAAATCTATAATTACGAGGGAATTAGTTATAAGTTTAGTTATAAGTTCTACTTCTTTACTCTTTCATTATATACTACACTGTAGTTTCCATCATTATTGACAACAACTGCTCTTAATCATATTGAAAAGGTGATCCTCGTTTTGAAAGGTTTTCGTGCAAACATCGCTGAAATTTTTTTAAAAACACTTTTGAAAGTTGCAACAATACTTCGGATTTCTGTTAATATTAGAAGAAATGAAAAATGCCGTTGTCATATGTCAAAATCAATGCAAAATGGATAAGAAAACAACTGCAATTCCTTTTCTTGATGATGTTTCAAACCAGTTGAGAACGAGTTCTTGATCCATAGATCCATACTTACTTATCTTATTGATATCTATTAAAAATTTTACAAAGTATTTAAATGAATTTGATATACGCAATCGCATTTGGATTTGTTAAGGATTTTATCATCTATCTCATTCACGACGTGCGCGCTAAGTACTTCTCAATCGGTAGAGAGCTAACAAAGTCGCATGGCAAGTGCCCGGGTTCGATCCCAAGTCCGGATCCTAGGTGGCGAATTACAGAGGGTTCCCCTCTAGAATGGGCTATGCCCGTGAGTTGTGAACTTTTAAATAAATATAAAATAAATACAGGAGAGGAAAGACTAACAGAACTATCTTTAGTGAGTTTTCATCATACATACACAATATAAGCAAAGGAAGTTATCAATCATTTGCTAAGAACAGGAAAAATATTGTAATATATGGTATATACATATATATATATATATATCACTATATATATAACATATATATATATATATATATATATATATATATATATACTATCTTATATATTTATATATATATATATATATATATATATAAATATATATATATATATATATACATATATATATATATATATGTATATATATATATATAATATCTTTTTTTGTATTTTGAAATTGATATCAACGATACAGATTATTTTATTCCTTTATTCAGTAAGGATATATATATATATATATATATATATGCATATATATATATATATACATATATATATATATATATATATATATATATATATATATATATATATATATATATATATCTATATATATATATATAAATATATATATATATATATATATATATATATATATATATATATATATATATATATATATATATATATATATACTATATATATATATATATATATATATATATATATATATATTATATATATATATATATATATATATATTTATGCGTGTAGTGTGTGAGTGTGTAGTGTATAGGTGTTTGTGCATGTGCAAATTAAATCGTAACCATGCAAACAGAAATTACAAATAAAAATTTGTAATTTACGCAACAATTTAATGTTTTTTTTTGCTTCCCGTTGTCGTGCAAAAACTTTTTGTTTTTATTTGAAGCAAAATGACATAAAAATACAATGTATCACAAGTTGCGTGAATAATTTTCAAAGGATATTATTACGGTATTTGAAATTAACATTTAACTTTCTTTTGTTACTATTTTCATTATTTTATTACTATGTTTATTATTT
>JABUQX010089748.1:15000-17500 GCA_015478945.1 Trachelipus rathkii
ATATATATATATATAATATATATATATATACAAGTATATAACGTATATATATTATATATGATAATATATATTATATATATTATATATATATTATTATATATATATATATAATATATATATAATAAATTATATTTTATATATAATATATATATATTTAATATATATATATATATTATTATAGGGCGTATCTCAGGATTTTTTTTTTCGGGGGCGGACAAAATCCGTGTTTCTTATATATTATATTATTATTATATATTATATATATATAATTATTATTATATTAATATATTATATTATATTATGTATATTATAATATTATTATATATTATTATTATATATATAGTATTTATATTATATATATTAATATATTATATATATATATTATATTATATAGTATAAAGTGGATAGGACCAGAATATTAAAAATTTCTAAGGAAAAATAGGAATAATTTAATTAATTACTAAAATATCTTACGTGATGTTAAATTAATCGGCCGGGCAATGAGAGTGAGCAAATCTCCGAGAATAATATTCTTCAGTTTATCAATTATTTTCGATGTACGTGGGAGGGCAATCCGTAAGTCTTTCATCTCTCCATAGTAATTTCTCCAGTAGGTTTTCAAAAAGTCTTAATGTTGAAAAGTTTTTTCTGCTGATAGCAGTATTGCCAGCTGGTAACATTTGCAGTTAATGTTGCAACAATATGATGGAAATATTTTCTAAATTGTGATTAACCACGCAGAACGTAGTTCGTCTATTGCTGGTTTTTGGACGATTCTGTGCTGCTAGTGAAAACTCTAATTCTCTCTTTTTATAAACTTGCCATAAATTCCTTTGTTTATTAATACTCAATTGGCCGAATCTTACCGAGATCTTCCTTGTAAAATGCTACATCTTTTATCTTTCAATATACGCACATACCCTTGTTCTGTATATACCAAATATTGGCAAGGAAGTATTATAATTTTCTTTATGATTTATAAACAACTCCTATACTTCCTAAATGCTGATATTTAAATCATTCTCAAAACTCCACTAACTCATGGATGTACGATCTATGTCTGTAGGTCGATAGTAGGAATTTGGTGTTGTTATATCTATATTCATTAGGATTAGATTAATCTTGGTTCAACAATTTAAATGCCACACTAAGATTCCAGAGCGCTTACACATCTTCAAAAATCTACTGAAATTCTAATGTTTCATTTTCTCTGATGGAGATGGCTTCAAGTTTAGTTTAAACTAGATTCACTTCATTATATGCACTACACCAAATCAATAGCGTGATGTCTCCAGTCATTTTGACAAGGATATAGAATGTTAATTTGTAGTTAACATAAAATGAAACCAGAAGATGCTCTATAACAAAAATTGTTTGACTATGGTAAGCTTTTTCTGATCTGAATCCTACACTTCCCACCCATTTTGTTGTTCTCTAAGCTCGCTTTTTATCGGGTTTATATACTCTCTTTAAATATACATAAATCCGCTTCTGCGTTGGCCAGCCTTCACGCCCGACGTTTCGCATCAACTTTTTAATCTTCTTTTTTTGCTACTCTTAGGATAGTTCTTCTTATATTTTTTCCAACGTCAACTTTTTGCCCCATCTTAACCTTATAAAAATACAACATTCTGATATTAAATTTGGCCAAATTGCATTTTCTAAATATTCTGAACTTTTAAGAAGCTGCCTTGTAAGGCAATACAGTTTAAGCAATTTGCAAAAGCAGCGAGTATAAATAAGCTTTGTGAATTATTTCCTTTTATTACTCTCTGACACTGCTCGATCTCTCCATTCTTGCTGGTTGCTTGCACCGTTCATTCCCTTAGTCCTCTTTAGATTATTTTGTAATTCAAACCAAGTTCAGTTACTATTTTCTTCAATTATTTTGACAAGACTTTGATTCCCGTCAAAATAACATTTGCCTGTACACGAAACTGCACAAAAATCTTTTACGGTGATCAGTAATCATAAATCACGTAATGCGCAACAACGAAAATTGCCTCCTCATGAGGTACACATAGGTCTCTCATCGGCTAGTACAGTAAAAAGATTTTACTTTTATTTTATATTTTGCAGTCAAATTTTACGTTTGACAGATGCGCAAATTGACTAATTAGAGCATTTTGACCTGTGAACTGGTATTCATCTTGGCACCAATATTTCTACCATAGTTTTTTAAATGTTCTTGAACGAACATGGTCTCCATTCACTAGCGGCGATAATTGTTAAAACGACCCCGCAGTGCCATCGTTTCCCATGGACAAAGCAGATTCCGATTGCGACCAGAGTCATGATGTCCCACGTACGATATTTTTGCTTATCCACAGAACGAATTGTTTCATACAATTGGAATAGCCGTTTCTTATCTTACTGTCCTTCGGCCTCCCTTCTCTTCTGACTGTCCATATCTGTTTGTCTATGCTCTCGATTTTTATTGCTGCTTTTCTACAGCAATCTGCTCTTTTCGATTCTTTGTGATATTTAGTTGCCTCGTGTT
>JABUQX010089748.1:22500-24983 GCA_015478945.1 Trachelipus rathkii
TGATGTGTTTTTTTAACGAGAAAGCGTTAGAAAACATTTCCGTGTATGGCAAATTCAATCCTGAATAAAGAAACATTCGCCAACATGACCCATGTACACACGAATGTTCGCAGAGTCACAGACAATTTATAGAGTGATATACTAATAGGGCCTCAATCGAATGTTTGAGAAACGGTTAATTTGTTATATATATATTATATTATATATATATATTATAATATATATTTAATTTATTAAATTAATTAATTATTAATATATATATATATATATATATATATTATATAATATATATATATTATATATATATATATATATATATATATATATATATAGTATATATATATATAATATATATATATATATATATAATAATATATATATAATATATTATATATAATATATATATATATATTAGTATATATATATTAATTATATATATATATATATTAATATTTATATATATATATAATATATATATAATATATATTATATATATATATATATATATATATATATATATATAATATATATTATATATATATATTATATTATTATTATATTATATATTATATAATATATATATATATATATATAATATATTATATATATATATATATATATATATATATATTATATATATATATAGTATATAATTATATAATATATATATATATATATATATATATATATAATATATATAGTATATATATAATATATATATAATATAATATATATATATATATGTCAGCCTCTAGAAGAGCCCACAATCCATATCTCAAAACTACAACAGCTACCGGGAAAAGGAATACATTGCTGGATTGCTGGTCCAATTTATATATATATATATATATATATATATATAATATATATATATATATATATATATAGTTATATATATATATATATATTATATATATATATATAATATAATATAATATATATATATATCTCAAAAACTACAATAGCTACAGCGTAAAGGAATACATTTTTGGTTAGAAATAATAATATCAATACGTAGGAAAATGAAAAAAAAATAAAATACAAAAAATTATTGTTAATATTATAGTAATATGATTAGAGAGCCTATTTTAAGACCTTTTATTGGTTACTCCGTTAAAATAAAATAGACTTTCTATTAAATTTTTGCTTTTTTTTTAACTAAAGAATACCCCAAGGAAGTATACCGCAACCGAATGGCAGAGTTCGGGGTCTCTCTGTCTTTCCGGGGAATACGGGGTAGGCTAATTCCCCCCTCTCAGGGAGGTCTCCGGAACCCCCGCTCTTTGGTATTTGGGTGTCGCGGGGAGTTCCTCCGCCCCTCCCCTACGGGTATGGAAAAAGGTCCCCCCCTGTGTTCCCCGTTGGGCTTCGAAACCCCTAAATTGCAATGTAATAACTCCTCAAAAATGGAAATTATAAAAAAGCCCCCCCCCAAAAAAAATAGCCAATTTTTTAATGTTTTTAATTTTTTTTATTGGTTGTTTTTTTTTTACATTTTCCTAACAAATTTTACAAGGATTCCAAAAATGTTTTTCATTTCCCTGTAGCTTTTGTAGTTTTCGGATATGATTTTTTTTTTTTTTTTTTTTTTTTTTAACAGTTTCTCGATTAAATTTTGCCAGGATTCCAGCAATGTATTTCTTTTTCCGGTAGCTGTTGTAGTTTTTGAGATATGGATTTTGGCTCTTCTTAGAGGCTGGGCCAATATATATATAAATATATATATATATATATCATAAATTATATATATATATTATATTATATATATATATATATATATATTATATATAATATATTATATATATAATATAATATATATAGTATATTATATATATATATATAATATCAGTGGCCGGCTTTTGGGGTAGGCAGAGTAGGCAACGCTACTTGCCTTAGTGAGCCCAAAAAATATTAAAAAGTCAGCATATATATTATATATATAGTATATATGATATAATATATATATATATTATAATATAATATATATATATATATATATATATATATATATATATATATATTATATTATATATATATATATATATATATATATATATATATATATATATTATATATATATATATATAATGATTTCGTTCCAAGGCTAGCTTTAAGATGCCGGCATCAATTTCTACTCGATTCCTTTTTTAATAGTAGCGATCGGTGGCAATTGTTAATTCTCGGAGTTCAAAAAAATAGTTCCTTATTCTCTAAGGCTATGGCAACTTTGGATGTGCCTGACGAGTCAGTATCAATTATTTTTTTTTTTATATATCCAAAACTAAAATTAATTTAGCAAGAAATAATAATAATAGTTGATTATTTGAAAATGAAGTAATAATTACTAATTAATAATTTATTTTATGCTAACTTGATCATCTCTTATATCGACTTATTTAATTCAAAATCCATTTATATAATTATTGACTCAACCTGAGAGTCGGAGAAAACGCGTTTGACTCAAATTCTTTCTCGGCGACGAT
>JABUQX010089749.1:0-55641 GCA_015478945.1 Trachelipus rathkii
AAGCAAAACACCTTCACTGCCTCTATTCCAAAACTTTAACACGAAGGCAAACTTATATTATATGGTTGTAAACAGTTTATATTTTTCACTCTCTTGTCCACCATTAATAAAAATATCCGTTGGTACAATTGTCACGGATAGATAGATAGATAGATAGTTAGATTAGATAGATAGATAAATACATAGAGAGAGAGAGAGACGAGAGGAGAGACTGAGACCGAGAGAAGGAGAAGGACCGAGGGGAGAGGAGGACGGTGAGAATAGAGGACCAGCATATGGACTGCGAGAGAGAGAGAGGGGAAGAGACCGAGAGGAGCGAGAAGAGAGTTGAGAGGGAGAGACAGAGAAGAGAGAAGGAAGGAAGCAGAGATTTTCACAAACTTTTTTCAATTATTTCGTTCGATTTTCACTGAGACCGTGAACGAAAGTTTTCGTACTCCGCGAAATTTCGCCGACGTATTTTTATCGCCTCAACTAGCAGGTATGACGCTGGCCTTTCCTATAATTTTTATATGAAATATGAAGACTCTAACCCGTTCATGCCACAATCTGCTTTACGAGATTTACCTCTAGGAAGCAGCGTGAGGAAGGAAAATTTCCCAATACATGAAATTTCAACTTATTTTATGAATTGTTATTCACTAAAGTACGTGTTGACATTTGCTCCTTTACAATTTTTTAATAAATCCAGTTTCTTTTTACACTTTCATATTTAAAAATTCTTAATAATTTATTTTACTTTACCATTTAATTATTTTATTAAAAAGACTAAAAAAAATATGGGTAGGAGCTACCTACCCTCTGCCTACCCTATGTATACGCCCTGGACTAATCTATATATATAGTATATATATTATATATATATTATATATATATACATATTGTTTAAAGTAGTACTATATATATATATATATATATATATATATATATATATATATATGTATATAATTTTGGTGCAAATATTAGGTATAAATATAGATATCGAGAAGGCGGAAAATTATTGATACAATATATTATAATTATATATATTGCAGTTCCTTTGATAGATGATAAACCAGTGTTCCAAAAAGGTCGTTCGGGTTTAATATTTAAATAAGAAGCTTCAACATAGGATTTTTGCGGCATCTTTGTATTATTTCAGGATAGATTAACTCATACAAAATATATATATATATTATAATATATATATATATATATATTATAAATATATACTATATATCATATATATATATTTTATATTCAGATATCAATAATATAAATAGTAACTATATATAATAATATACTGCAACTAGTATAATTATATATAAAATGCACCCCTAGGCGGTTTCCGATTTTTCCAAGAACATGGAAATACTTAAATGAATGTAATTGAATAAAAAGCTTCGCGGTAAAAACAATTATCCTGAGGGTAAAAATCTATCCTCGTGAAATGATCTCTGGAAAAAAAGTTCATGAAGTCGCAAAATTTCATTCTCACAAATTTGTCTATGAATGAAATTATAAAAAAATAATCAACTCAGGCCTGATTTTCATGAAGCATTCAGGGAAATACTTGTTTGAAACGAGTAGGTTGATTTTTAAAGGAAATGTGGAAATAAACCACCGAATAAAATTGCTATGAAAAAGAGTTATGACGGCTCCTAATATTTAATATTTATCAACGTTAGCGAAGTTTTACCTTTTTCCCCCCAAGTTTTATACGTTGCAAAGATAATGTTCCCATTTTCGCCCATAGTCATACTACTTGTTTTTTTTTTTGCAGCACTCAGCTGATCGGAGGGGATACGGATGCGAAGTCCCTTTCGTAGACATATTGTTCATTTCTTTGCCGATGTTGTATTTGTCATATTTAGCGTCATCACAACTTTTTTTCAGGGTCATTTTTTCGGATTTTTCATTTTAATGTCTTTATCTTCGTTTCAAGACTCTTTCAAGGGATTTTTCATTAAGTTTCACTGATCTGACCGAATGGAAATCGGAAAAACCGAACTTGTAGCAGCGATGGTAATTTCAATAATAGGGTTAATAATATACGTATATACTATATTTATATCATATATATATATATATATATATATTATAACTAATAATATATATATATAACTATATATATATAGTATATATATAATATATATTATCATAATATATATATATACTATATGGCAGCCCTCCCGAAAGCATTGCATGCATATAACTAAAAACCAGTCTATAAACAGCTACCAGGGAAAAATAAACTAAACATGTTAATTATCAGGAGACCATTTTTATCCATGAAATTTAACCAAAAAAATAAAATAACGCTATGAATAAATTATTTTCTAAAATAGTTTTAAAAAATGTTGAGGTTCTTTTGTCTGATAGTAGTAATATATCAGTTAGTCGAAATTTTCTTAGCGTATATATATCTAGCCGCACATGACACGTGCCAACTGTAGACCTGACCGACACATGCACTAGTGAGCACGCAAATGGGGTCCAAATGTTCTTTTTCTCGAATTCTTTTTCTTTTTTAACACGCTAAAAACGAATCCCACGGTAAACAAAGAACGATGGACAGACAGTCCGGTTTTCTCGACCCCCGGCCCTACCGGGGGACGGAAGCGTGGGACTTCGTCCCCCATTCTGCGGTCGCCTCCGTCGCAATCTCTCGAAACCCCCTTTTAAAAAGAGTATAATAGAAAAGGAAAAAACTATCATCTTCCCAAAGAACACAAAGTTAAAATACTATTTGGAAACTCTTGATCCTTTTACAGAAATAATATCCTTTATTTTCAAAGGAACTAAACATACTAATAAAGTCGCTTGAAAGCAAAGTATTTGACAATATGTGTTATTAATTTAAATATATTTGTTTACCTTTACCATTAACAATCCATCAGGAGCCAACTGGAAATGCCTTCGCTAAAATGGACCAAAGATGGTTTATCTGTTTTTTCCTGTAGCTGTATAACTTTTAGTTACGATGACATGATGCTTTCGGAGAGGCTGGTCTATATATTAGCTATAATATACTTATTTATTATAATATAATAACATCTAAACACACTTATCGGATAAGATGCTTATATACTACTATACTCTATATATATATATATAGTAGGCTTAATATTAGTAAATACATATATATATATATATATATAACTTATATATATACTAATAACTCACTCATATAGTATAAGTATATATATATATATAAATATATATATACTATATATACTTAGTACTACATCTATATAATATAAACATTCACCCTTTTTTTTATATATTTCTGAAACTCCGGAACGAGTTCACATAACCAAAAACTCGCTATTGTGTAAAGCTGGTATGAATTAATTATAAGTAACCGCAATGATTTTATAAAGATTAAGAACAGTATCCAAGACTGAAATTTTCATCAGACCTTGGGTAATGTATTCCATATTTAAATTATTCCTTAAGTATAAATGCTTTGCAGCGATTATCAAACTAGTAGAAATTTTAAAAAGGTTTGAGAATGAGATTGCTTACACCAAAATCTTTTTACTATTCCCACTTGAGTGAAAGTACAAGTTGATTCAAGTATGAGATTTTCATAGTGCTCAGTAGGTATTTGGTATTATATATTAGATTATAGTAGTCGCATAGCCTGACAGAAATTTGTTTTGATTAAGAAAATTTTTAATTTCCCAGGGGTATTTTGCAATTATATATATATATATATATATAATATATATATTATTATATATAATATATACTATAGTTATATATATAATAATTATATATATATATAAGTATATATAATATTATACTATATATATAATATATATGATATAATATTACTACTATATATATTATATATAAATATATAATAGTATAATATATTATAATATATACTATATATATATATTATATTATATTATAATTTATATATATATATATATATATATATATACTATATATATAATATATATATATATTATATATATAATATAATATAATATATATATATATATATATATATTATATAATATATATATATAACCCTGGTCTAAAAACTTCGTGTGAATGCTAACGAGAACCAACACAAAATGGGCGGAGCAGGAAGTGCGCGCAATATGCTAAGGCTGTCAAGAGACCAAGGTCGAAAAGCAACCACTTTAGCCTACTATTATTATATATTATATTACAAGTTCGATAGTGTAAAATTCTGACAACTCATCGATCTGGGTGTCATTATCTTTAAATGTCTTCTTGTATCTTCAATTTTTAAGTATACCGATCATATTTCCTTAATTGGTATTAAAAAATGCCCATTATATGAGTAAAGATGCACCTAGTACATACTTATTATTCGGTGGGTAAACATTTATCTACCTTTTTA
This sequence comes from Trachelipus rathkii, assembly GCA_015478945.1. NCBI lineage: Eukaryota > Metazoa > Arthropoda > Malacostraca > Isopoda > Trachelipodidae > Trachelipus > Trachelipus rathkii. The sequence continues at coordinate 4,361 of JABUQX010089749.1, forward strand.
AAAGACATGACCAGTCGGAATGGTTTCATTTTACTTGGTGTATGTACTGGGGCGGGAAAAAAAATTACCTTCTGTTTTAATATAATTTATTAGTGTATATTAAAGATTTTGCATCAAATAACGAACTAAAACGTAAAAACTGTATGTGTTTCTATGTTATCTTAAACATTATAAATTAATTTCTATATTATGAATAAAACATTATGATATGAATGAATGGAATTTTACCCCTTTCCATCTTTTAATCATTACAATTAATCATTCTATTTTAATTTACCATGTATATTTATTTTCGGTATTGGTAGATTGTTTGGTGTGAGCCGTAATGTTAAAAAACAGGCGATCCTTTAAAAAAAAAAAAAAAAAATAATCGAGAAGAAATGAGGTTATGAAGCAAATGCCACATGTTGTGAATAAACATTGCTTAGAGCAGTTATATTTTACCTGTATACTATAAGTAAATATATCCAGTATATATATATATATATATATATATATAGATATATTATTTATTATTATAGTATATATATATATATATATATATATATATATATTATATATATATATATATATAGATATATAATTTAATATATGGTAAAACAAGAAACTTATTATATATATATTATATATATATATATTATATATATATATTATATATATATATAATATAATATATATATAATATAAGTATTATATATGTATATATATATATATAATATATATATATATATATATAATATTATATATATAATATATTAATATACCGACCGGTATTAGTATATGGTCTAAGTTAAAATCAATGTTCTGAAGATACTATTATACTATATATTAATATATATAGTTACTATATAATATACGTATACTAGTATATATATAGTGAGTGTATATATTATATATATACTATATATTAGTTATATATAATGAGTATTATATTATATTTAATATATATACTTTTACACTACATATATATTATATATATATTATATATATATATATATATATATAACTATATATATATTCATATATATTAATATTATACTCTTTCTTTCGGTACGCCAATCTCGTGGATTGTGTGATGTGCTGAATATAATTACTTTGTTACACTGTTACACACCATACCTTTCCAATCCCGCCTCTCATATATATTGTCTGAATCACTTCATTTTCACAGTGACGCGATTTTTGCTTTCCTTCGGGAACTGACTCTACTCTATAGGATTTAAAATAATTGCATTCCCGTTTTCATGCCGTATTCTCGTTTAGGAAAGTTGCCCTGTAGTGGGTTTTCTGACTTGCGTAATTCCGCCGCTTTTTTTTGGGCGCAGTGGGGTGGCGTCCTGGTACACTCACCAAAAAAAAAATAAAATATATATATATATATATAAATATATATATATATATATTATTATTATAATATATATATATATATATATATATATATACCTATAATTATAATATATCAGTATTATATATATATAATATATATAAAATATTATATATATAATATGTCCCTTATATATATATATATATAATATATATATTAAAATCTGTATTATTATTTAACCACACTTATCCTAACCTAGACTTAAAAGCCGTACAGTACGACCTTTCTAGACGGATCGTTTCTGTTGGCCAAAACCTAGACCTAACCTAGATTGGATTGTTCGTTGCCCAAAACCTAGACCTAACCTAGATGGTTGTCGTTACGCCATAAACCTAGACCTAACCTAAGACTGATTGTCTTTGCCCTTCAAAACCCTAGACCTTACCTTCTGGATGTGGTTGCCGTAAACGTTATAGACCTTAAACCATAGATAGTTTACGTCTTTAAATATAAAAAAATTTAATAAATATTAATGTTATAAATAATCAACTCACGACTAATGGATAATTCCTTGCTATATACCTTTCAAGGAAAATGTCAAATCTGTCATATTTAGGAATCTTTTATATTGATCTACAAAATTACAGAACCACCAGAAATTGTATCTAAAACAATCAACCCCTATATCTTATAGATATATAACTATATAATAATATTATTATATATATTTAATTTCTACCTGGTCTAATATTATATATATATATATACGCTATTATATATATATATACTAATATAATATATATAATATTATATATATCTATATATATGTATTATATCATATATATATATAGAAGTGAGGAAATTTTTACGTAGTATTCATTAATTTAATTTACATACTTATTTCTTAAATTTTTTAAAAATTTCGAGAAGTAAATGTTCATTGGTCTTTAATTCTTTGGTCAAAGCTAATTTAAATTAGTCGGTCCACCTCTCTGCATACGCTGGTTGCATCTGTCAGGTATGTGATTTTCCTTTATTGAATTAACTGGTATTCGTATTCTTAGGTTATACATTCTGCATTGCGCAACCAAAATTTTTTGGTTATATATAAAAGAGTATATTTCACCACTTGCTTTCAATTTTTTCTTATTACTTGTTTAGTTTTATTTATTTAGCATTATTATTATTATTATATTATTTATTATTATGTATCTATATTTATTATATTATTATTATTATTATTTATTATTATTATTCATTATTATTATTATTATTGATTTTTTATTATTATTATTTATTTTTATTTTTATATTTATTATTATTATTATATCTATTATTATATTAGTAATTATTATTATATTGATATTATTATTATTATTTATTATATTATATTACCATTTGTATCAATTATTCACTTATTTATATTATTCATTCGACTTGATTGTACCTCATTATATTATTATTATCTATATATTATTATTATTATTTTATTATTATTATATTATTATTATTACTTATTTATTTTTTAAGGCTATATTATTATTATTATTATTATTATTTACACTGGCCCAAGCAAGGATTTGCCGCAAAATATTGTTTGAAAGGTTATTTTATACGGGTAAACTTGTTGCCCCTGATTCCGACCGAATAATGACCTCCGTTTTGCCTAGAATTTGGTTTCTAGTTTTTGAGAGTAAGCGGTGGTCACAAAAATACATTGAATAATCAACCAATTTATGTTAGGTTTGGGTCTGTAACGTAATTCACCAATAATAAAAAACACGAAAGTATATATATCAAGTGTTGTTAATGTAGTAAGTAAATAAAATTGCTAATAGTGGCCGCGTCAAAACATTCAATTCCAGTAATCCACATACAATGAAATCCACAATTATATGCATTACAAATCGCTCTGTTCTTATATCATGAGCTTACTGTGTGCAGATGTGGACAATCCCGCGATTGAAGGCTCTCCAACATAGCTGCCAATCATGGTGGGTTATCCATTACTTCCTTGGATATCTTCTTTCCATCCCTATGATATCTTGCATTGAACCCTCTCCCCTTGTTCCTCACTATAACATTCTAGATTATCCGGAAACAGTTTTTTCCTTATTTCGTAGAAAAAGTGAAAAGTAGCCTCAAAATAGCATTCAAATTTTTAAAGTCTGAAAGCATTTTCTGTACAAACGAGTTCTACATAGTTGCAGATTTATGGTTGCCCAAAGTTGAACAACCAAGACAAAAACTTTTCCAGGCAGATGCTTCAATTATCAGTCATGGAATTATGTTTGAAAAATTGTCATTTACCTATTTGATTTGCGCGGAATTTAGAGGGACCGCTAAAGATTCCCAGCTTTGAGGTTTTCCCATACCTCAACCCTGGAAAAAATCTGCAAACCCTATATTTGAAAACATTCACCAGACCCTGCGCTTGAGCCAAGACGACGCGGCCTTGATCCGCGTCTGACCGGCATCGATGTGGAGTGGGTGGGGAAAATAAATTTATTCCCCTGGTGCAACCAGTGTTTCGTTAAGTGATATTGATTGCACCTACAGTCATATTTTCGCTAGCAGGCCATACAACTTTTTTCCCAGTGGTCTTCTTTAGCCTCCTTCTACTTATTCCCCAACAAGCATACTTGAAAACCAAGAGGCGCTCTTAGGTATATCCGCTTTTGCTTGCCTCAAGTAAGACTGTTGATCATGCTTCAAACATCGAACGCATCAGTAGACCACCTTCTGGACCTCTCCCATCTGGTGTTCATTATATCTAAGCTTCTGGCCAAAGATCATTTCTTATATGTTTCATATTCCTTCTTTCAGTTTGCTTGAAGTGACACCTCATTTGGAAACCGATGCAATAAACTATTGCGCATTTGTTCCAAATAAAACACACTTCAAGGCTTCCGTTGAAACTATCCAATAAACAATCACCCAATCTTCCTGTCTGGTATCTTAGGGTAACCCCATTTGGGAGTAGGAGTCCAGGGAATGTTCTCCGTACAGCCAGCTATACTTAGGTCTTTCACTTCTTCAATAGAACTTCGAAATATGGAAGACAGTACTAATCTCTCTTGTCCGAAAAAAAGTAATATTTTACATTCGGGCTTGAGACAGTTCTCTTTTCACTTAGTTCTAGGATGCTAAAAGCCTTCAGAATCTTGCTTGGAGAGACTTAACTCTCGGACTAAATCATGATCTCTTCCTGGGAGAACGTTGTTGCTGTTGCTGTATAGAAGTACTTTCTTCAATTATTTCCACTTACCACCTATCTGCACGTCGTGCACCCACCAAAAAATCCTGGATATCTTCTTTCATCAGACAAATGCTAGGTCCTGAGGGAGTGTTAGTCAGTGAACACTGGGATTGGGGACAATCGTCGAAGTGTGTGTGTACAGGTCCGCCCTTTGCTGGATTCCAAAATCCCCGATATGCTTCAAATTCTATACGTTTTCTTGTAACGATTGTTTACTTTCACATTAACCACAACAAAAAAATAACCAGTCACTTGTGGTGATTTCTTGGCTCCCCGCCACCATACCATAGGCACACCAAATTTTTTAACCTTTTTCTTCGTCCATTTTTCCACTGACGTTGATTTTCGACCCACACGTTTTACAGACCATATGGGAAACCCAAGACTTAATTCTTTGGTCTCCGGAGTTTCATTCCAAAGTATGCCAGATAGGCTTGCTTCACAAAGTTAGTAATATTTCTTCTTTGGTTCTCCTGGCAATATTCACCACAGAGGTAGCAGAGCAGAATACATTGCGGTTATTCAAACAGGCTCTTTCCGTGACTTGAGTACTCATAGTTTTCTGAAAATAGAAAAAAATAAAGTGTAATTATAAAGGTAAGCCCCTTAAATAATAAATAAAACGATATTACTGTAAAAATATGCATAAAGATATTTCCAGATAGAATAATCAATATCCCTGTATCTCAAGAACTAAAGCCAATCTTGGAAAACTTCTAATGTCATTTCTGAAAATAATCAGAAATCAGCACACCCGATATACTATAATTCGATAAAATATCCTTTGGCAGCAAAAAAATTTTTGTTTTGTTGCCTACAGTGATAGTTAATATTTTATATTACTTATTCTGTACTATATTATTAATTAATTATGTATTATTACTTTTATTAATATATCGATTATTATTATTAATTATTGATTATTATTATATTATTATTATTTATAATTTATATATTTTAATCTTTTAGAGGGTAATATATATAAGCTATAGTAATATATATATATATTATCATATAAATAATATATATATCACTAAAAATAATCACTACTATATACTGCATTGCATCACCCTTATATATACTGTATAATATTATATCATCACATAATAACTAATAAATAGTATATACTACAATAATATATACTAATAATATTATTATATATTATACTATACATATATATATATATATATAATATATATACTATATTATATATATATTAGTATATCTAAGTCATATATATTATATACTTATTATATATATATATATAGCTATATATTAATATATATACATATATATTTATAAAGTCATATATATTATATATATATATATTGAACGTATATTCTTATATTCATATATATATAATATATATTACTAGTATAATATATAATATATATACATTATATATATATATATAATACATATATATATATACTACATTATAAATATATAATACATATTATATAATACATATTATATATTAGTAAATATCTCGATATATACTATATATATATTAATATATATATAATATATATATATACTATATATAATGATATATATACATATAGTATAATATATATATATTAATATATATACATATATATATATATTATATATATAATATATATATAATATACTATATATATAGAGAGAGAGAGAGAAGGAAGAGAGAGAGAGAGAGGAGAGAGAGAAGAGAGAAAGAGAGAGAGAGAGAGAGAGAGAGAGAGAGAGAGAGAGAGAGAGAGGAGAGAGAGAGAAGAGAGACCGGCGAGGAGAAGAGAGAGAGAGAAGAGAAGATGAGAGAGAAGAGAGAGAGAGAGAGAGAGAGAGAGAGAGAGAGAGAGAGAGAGAGAGAGAGAGAGAGAGAGAAAGAGAGAGAGAGAGAGAGAGAGAGAGAGAGCGAGAGTAGACGAGAGAGAGAATGAATAGGAAGAAAGAAATGAAGAATGAAAGAAAGAAGAAAAATGGTACGAATAAAAAGGGGAGATGATTATTTTACAGATCTTCCTGTGCGTTACCTGGCCCTTGTCATTTCTCGACAGGGGCCCCCTGATTTTTATGGAACCCTTTAAATAGCTAATTATATTGTATTGGAATTAACTTCGATGCCTCAGAGCGGCTTCTCACACCCGTGTAGTTTAACGCTCGGAGTTCTGAAGAAAAAGAAGCAAAAAAAAAGAATATATATATATATATATATATATATATATATATAGATATATAAATATATAATATATATACTATATAGACTAATATAAAATATATATATATATATATATATATATATTATATAATATATATATAAAAAAAAAAAAAAAATAAAATAAATATATATATATATATATATATATATATATATATATGTCTCGGCTACAAGCTAGCTAGGGCAATATGAGATAATAAAATCGATTAATTGGTTTTCTTCTTTATTAAAATTAATTGCATAGAAATGGGTATGGACATCTTTGACAGGATGTTATTTATTTTAACTCTCGGTATAATTCACAGTTTGCTTTAACAATCAAAGGGAAGTTATTATTTTTTCTTCCCCTTATTTTTCTCTCAAATCAGTATAATATTGATCAACGACATGTTAATTAGTAAAGTGCAATATTTTCGGCTCCTATTCTCTTTTACTCCTTTGGTACTTGGTGTACCATACCAAAATTTCTTCTCAATTAATTACCAGCAAAATTATTATTTTTTTTCACAGAACTATAAAATTTACATTTTCATTATATAACAGGTCGTCATTGCTAGGGCAAATGCCCGGAGACGAGAGAGCGCAAAAGCTCCCCCGCCTTATCAAGCTGGCTCTCTTTCTTAGACTCCCGATACATTTTAAATTCGTTCGGCAGGGACTTACACAAGGAACGCCACCTAGCGTCTTTTACATAATATCTTTTAGCTGTAAGAGAACAACCGTTACAAACACAGCGTACATGATTATTATAAAAGGGGGAGCGTAGCCCTCCCTTTACACTGGTGACCCTGGAGTGGGGGCCGCTTGAAGGAATGACGCAGCCCCTCCTTCCTTCATGATCATTTTGACACAGGAAATATAAAAGAATAATTCCACCCCCCTTTTTTTTAATGAGTCACATCATTATAACCAACCATAATTTCCCAATGAAAATAATTATACCTTCTTTGTGTACATCATTTAGTATTAGAGCATCTCCAATTTGTTTATTTCAAATAATTAAAAATATATTTATTTTTTTTGAAATCCTATACTTTATCAGCTATTCAAACTATTTTTTTTTTAATATAATTACCATAACCACCAATTAAAATAATTGTACACTAATATAAATTAATTAATAAATAATCAACTCTCATTTCAATTTGTTTCAAGAAAAATTTATTACTATTATTTTTAACAATTATCTGAGTTCATAAACTCTATAGAATATCATTCCAATCAAGTTTTCTTAAATTATCAAATTTCATACTTCAGGATTAATACAACGTTATCCGAATAAGTGTATTGACTTCCCTAGTCTAAACCAGGGTTGGGGATTTTTTGATTTTTTTAGAAAAAAATCAAGTCAATGCGGCTTCTTAATTATTATTTTTAATTATTAATTATTATTGGTTGACTGGACAGTCTTGATAGGCCCATATACGGCTTCTTAAGTATTATTCTTATTTATTATTTATTATGGGTTTGACTGTGACATTCTAGAGGGGCCAATGCGGCTTCTTTAATTATTTAATTTTTATTGGTTTGATCTTGGGAGCGAGGTCCCTAATGAGGACACCAGCCGGCCTAACTTAAGTTTTATTCTTTATTTATTAATTTATTATTATGACTGGGACATTCTAGAGGGGTTAATGCAGCTTCTTAATTATTATTCTGAATAATAATTAAGAAGCTGCATTAACCTCTCTAGAATGTCCCAGTCTCCCCACATATATATATAATTATTTATTGTTTATCATGTTAATATATTATATATATTTAGTTTTGTTATATATTTTTATTTCTGAAAATTTGTTTAATAACTATTATTATATATATATATTATTCTATGCTTATATATATAGTATTATATAATATATATATTTAGATAGTATATTATATATATATATTATAACCTGTATATATATATATTATGATTATATATTATATAATATAGTTATATATATATTATATATCTATATATTATTATGATATAATAGTGAGTATAAATGATAGTATATTGTGCTATTATATTATATATTAGTTTGATATACTGGATATTATATATATATATATATATATTATATATAATAGTATAATATATATCTATATATATATTATATTATATTATTAGTATTATTATGATTAATATTATATATAATATATATATATATATTATTTGATCTAATTATATTATATTATTATTATATATTGATACATATATATATATATTATTATATTATTATTATATATATATATAGTATATTATGCTTAATAATTATATATATATATATTATATAATATATTATATATATATAGTATATTATATTATATATATAGTATATAGTATTTGTATATATGTATATTATATATATAGTATATATATATTATATATATAATTATATTGTATATATATTATTATTTGTATATATATAAATCAAAAATATATAAGTTAAGAGACCGCATTGATGCGAGTCCTCTAGAATGTCAAGGTCAACTCATAATAATAAAGAATAATACTTAAGAAGCTCCATGGTCCTTTTTAGGCTGTCCCAGTTCAACCAATAAAATAATAATTAAGATGCCGCCATTGGCCCATCTAGAATGTCCCAGTCAATCTGCATAAGTAAGATATCAAAATAATAGAATAAGGAAATAAACTTAAGCCGCCGCACTGGGCCTATCTCAGACTGTCCCCAGTAACCAATATATAATTAAAATGTATAAAAAATAGATTAGAGAAGTCGCATTGACGCCTCTATGAATATCCAGTCAGAAATATTAAATAGCAATTAATACTTAAGAAGCAACATGGTCCTTTTTAGACTGTTCCTAGTGCAAGTTCAACAAGATAATTAATTATCGAGAAGTCCGCATTGCGCCCTGCGTAGGATGTCCTCCAGTCAACTCGCAATGTAATCAGTGCCTGGGATTTTAGGTGTTTGGAGGGGGCCCTTAGATATTGAATGTAAAGGCCCCCTTTATTGATATATATATTATATATATATATATATATATATATATATAATATTATATCTATATATAATATATATATATATTTTGGTGAGGGTTGATTTTTAATATATATAGTGAGTATATAATATATATATAATATATAATATATATAGAGTATATATATGGTTTGACTTTCCAAGAATTCGCAAACATGATCTACATTAAAATATTTCTTTTTCTTGCCTTTGCCAAAGGAAAGTCACCGATGATGTCATCAAATGACAAACTGCGTAGCTTGTCATTTTCTATGCACATGAGGCTCAGGTAGCATAATTTAGTTTGAGACATTGTAGTTCTAAATTCATTTTTTATCCTCGTCATTTGAGAAAAGGATCTTTCTCCATGGCAATTTGTAATCATCATACAAAGGAACATTCTCAGAATTGATTTTACATTAGGGAATGCTGATTGGACATGATCATTAAATATTATGTCGTACAGATCCTGATGTGTCAGATTATCATATGTTCATTTGGGTTTTGACGATGTTTAACATATTTATGAAAGTGCTTGAGTTCTCCAGCAAAGTTCATGTCCACATCTTCAGGATATGTATGATTTAATGTATTAACTACTTCTCGAATCTCTTCTTCTGTAGCATCTAATTTTGTTAAAATGGAAAATATTTTTTCAGCATTATTGAATACTGATGCTCTTTGTGCCAAATATGATTCTAATGCATCCATCTACAGGTATAAATGTTTTGATTCTGATTTCTGAACTTGTCTCTTGTCGGAAGATTCTCTAAAGCATCATCTTCGCATATAAGCTTCCTTTTAGATCTGCTTTTCTTATAATCATCAACATCAGGCAATTTGTCCTTTGCTTGTTTTTCAAAGGACGAATCAATATAGATTTCTTGGAACCTTTGTAAATAAAAATGTTACTACATACTTCTAGGTCTATTTATTGTTGGTCTTGCAGTTGGAGGGACTTAATCCGTTGTGATAAAATGTCCTGATAGGCCAGCAAATGAACTCTTTCAAATATAACCTTATCAGATAATTCTAGTTCCTGCCATTTTATTCAAAATGTTTTGGCTTGAGTTCTTGTTTCACCCTTTGTGGCATCAATATACAACTGAAACAATGCAGAAAATATTTCGTGCGTAACTGTCAAGTACTTGCAGTTTGTGGCCACGCTTGATTGAGCTACCGCCACATGGTGCTAGTCTCTTTGACAAAAGTACTTGGACACCCTATTCAAGAATTGACTTTTTGACAAATGCATCACAGCAGCTTGCCATGTAATGGCGTAGAAGCTGAAAAGAAATCATACATTTCTTGAACAATACCATTGCCAAAAAAGTTTTACCGGCATCTAAGCTAGACAGTTAACTGGGGGCTGGCTGCCACTTCACCCAACAAGATTCAAACGAATGTTCACCTACACATCGTGATATATATATGATACTTATTATTTTAATATACATTTCTTGCATACCTATTAATTTGCTTAGACTATGATTTGTGGCAGCATATTATCGATAATATTGACTTTTGGGCCTTCTGTGCTGGACACTTTTATCTAAAGATCTAACTTTCACATTCATCTTTGTAAGGTAATCTGCATGGCACCATCGTTATGCCATATCTTTTCCCCAGTAATGGCTACTCATCCTCTAGGAAGTTTAGAAAACGTTCAAGTAGGAGAGTCCCATTATCCTGTGGCACATACCGTACAATTAACAGTGAGCTGATCTACATGGCAGCAGACAGGTCTGGAGTGGAATCTACAGATAAATACTGAATATCCTGCTGTTTTTTAAAATCATCCAGAAATTGATTTCTTACTATTAAAATTCCATCCTATTGGATAAATGCATCACAGAGTGTTTAGAAAGATAGGATGTACCACCTGTATCCTCTATTTTCCAATATTCTATTATTATGATTTGCGTAGAAAAGGATCAAATATTCGCAAAGCAGTTCACAGTAACCAAGGTGAAATGCTGCTCATTTGTGAGGGAGAACCATATTATTCTTTATCTCCTCTGAAAGGTAAACCAAGCTCTGCCAGAGTAGCTATGACTGCCACAACTCGTTCAAAACGTGTTTTTACAGCTACTGGCCGTTTATTATGTAACTGTTCCTTGCTTAGTTAGACCAGTCAGTTTTTGAAGCCACGGTTGTTGCTTGTCGGAGATTACTGCCTACTGAAGACGTTTCTATGGCATCTTTAGAATTGTTCATGAGATTTGTTGAAATTAAATAAGGTAGTTGCGCCAATACAGAAAAGGGTCCATCACTGATGATAAAGTGGGTGTGTGGAGAATGTGTGAAAAGAGTTTCGCACAGCTAAAAACAGTATGCACACGACAAGTTCTGGTGGAATATACTACATCGCTGCACGTATATCTTTTCACCGAGTCTAGCGGCCGTTTGTGGATTGAAAGAAATTCTTTGAACACATCTGTCTTGTTTGCATACACGCCTCTTTTGACCTTTTTCAAAATGCAACCATCCTGAGTGTTTGACCACTGCTGACAGGACTTTTCCTACGCTCCAGTAAAACGAGTCATCTTTGCTTAAATATCACCAAGCCATAGCCAACATCATTCTGTTTGTTTTTTTGAGGTTGGATCTTCTCTGTTCGTACTACTAGCTACTCTCTTGTTAGTCAAATCTAATTCTTCTTGCTTCAATCATTGAAAGCGATTTCTATAAAAGAACTTAAATGTACCAGGTTCTGTATCAGAAATGGGACGGATATCAGTATCACATGAGGGACCCGCTGTGATACTGGCATTGGGTTCACCAGAATCAGGCGACTCATGCGCCTTATCTGTCTTTGTAAAGAAGCTATCTAATTTTTTGCAAATTTGCTAAGCGCAAGTATCTTTTCAGCTTTCTGCTTCTCCTTTCTTTTTTGAGTTCCACTTTTATAAATTCTAAATCGACATTTCAGGCAGCCGTAGGAATATTCTTTTTTTATAATTATTTTAATATGTAGCAAACAGCCCAAGAAAAAAAAAGAGAAAAATTATATATAAATAACTATATATATATATATATTATAATATATCATATACTATATACTATATATATAGTATAATATATATATATATATATATAACATATATATATAATATATTATACTAATTTATATATATTGAAAAAATTGATTTTATCTATATTATTATATAGTATATATATATATGATAATATAAGATATACAATAATATATATATATATATATTATATATATATATATATTATATATATATATATATATATACTATAGATATAATACTATATATATGTCCGGTGTCGGCAGCCATTGAAACCATTTTTTACATTCATTATTTAAGAAAAATGACAGTGCCACACATTCACTTTTCATAAATATTATTTAATAATAAAATTATTATAAATATATATAATGCATAATATAATATTAACACGTATATTCGCACGCTTATTTATCTAAAAATACTACTATATATAATTATATATTAATAACTAGTGAGAGTATAAAGACGTAGATAACATTATATTAATATATAAACTGTATAATCCGCTGAGAGAGATATATATATATGAGAGTGAGATAGTGAATATAACGTAAGTATATACTGGTATATGGCCCTGCGTGAGTGTAACTATATGTAATATATATAAATATAGGTAAATCTATATATCTATATATAAATATATATATATATAATATATATATATATATAATTATTATATATAATATAGATAATTATAACCGTATGACTGGTTACAATGCCAATAGTTTTTTAAAAATTGAAAATATTTTTTCTCTAACTACATAATTTAATATTTCAAAAATAAATAATAGAATAAGATTATTTAAAATTATTGAATGGCTTCAAAAGAGAAGTGAGTAATCAACTAAGGAAGTAACGTAAATAATTTCACAATTTTTAAAAAATATTAAAAATTTATGAGGGAAAGAAACTTAACACTAAAACATTCAAAAAAACGTTAACACAGAATCACCTTATCAGATCAGATTTTATTCATTACTGTGAAAAACAATCGTTTTGTCTGCACTTTTTCAGCAAGACGTAAGTACGATAATAAATCTAGTTGCCCAATTATTTCAATCAATAAAATAAAGAATAAATAAAATAAATATCCGCGCTGACTACGCTCAAACAATGAATGTATTTTAGAATTCAGGAGACAAAACATACTTATAAAGTAAAAAAAAAAAATTAATTAAACATTTATTGAAAAAAAAGAGGCAGCATCATTGGTACGTTTGGCTGCTTTGGCAAGGTAAATCAGAAAAAAAATCTTACGATCGCTGGCAGCAAACTGTGTGTGTGTGTGCGAGAGGGAGAGAGAGAGTATTTTTAGGGTTTCTTAATTCTTAATTGATATATATATATATATATATATATTATATATATATATATATATTATGAGTTTATTTGTAGAAAATAAATAAATATATATTGGTGGTGAGTTATATATATATATATATATATATTTATATATATTTATACAGTATATATGAAAGATAATACATATATAATATATCTAGATATATATATATATAATATATATATATATATTATATTTATATATATATATATATATATTATATATATATATATATTATATATATTATATATAATACTATATTATATAATATTATATATACTTATATACATATATATATATAAGTATTTTTATAGTATATATGTAAGTTATATATAATATATATATATATATATATATATATATTATATATATATATTATATATCTTAATTTATATATATATATATAAATATATATTGCCGCATAGGGTTTAATTAACTTAATTTTATATATTTTTCTTTATATTTTATAGTTTCGTATCTAACTTTTTGGGTCCCCCAATACCCGTCGGGGCCCTAAGCTAGTAGCTTTTTAGCTTATTATGGTAAACTCTCCAGCCCTGCCCTAAAAATAATAAATAAGATATAATACTTAAGAAGCTAGCATGGCCTATCTTGACAACTTCTCACGTCTTATGGTCTTGATGCCTCAAAGCCAAAAATCTACCCTCCCATCGTTCTTTATGTTGCGCCCTCTCCGGCATCATCTATGTCTTTGTATAATAAGGGGTGCCTAAAATTGTAAATCAATATTCAAATATCTCGGGCCTAACCATATCTATTATACGACATTATCAAAAACAATATATATAATTAGTCTGCATCTGGCATTTAATTTTTAATTTTTAACCTAGGCTAGCTCTGGGCTCAAAATCTTACAATGGAAACATGAAACAATGAAACACAACACTAAAGACTTACGTTACAGTGCCAATAGTTTGTTGAAAATTGAAAAAATATATATTAAAAACTTCATAATATATATAGTTTTATTTTAATTTTTTATTTCTATTGAAGTTAAATCACTTAAATATACAAAAAAATAAAAAAAAATATATATAAAAAAGATAAAAAAATCAAAAAAATCAAAAAAATCATGATTTCTTTATAAAAAAATCAAGTAAAAAAATCAATTGATTTTTTTCATTTGATTTTTTTCGTGCCATCCCTGTATCTAACAAAATTAAATTCGTTTCAAAAGAAATGCGCCCTTCGACAAGGGCATGTGAGTATTATAATTGCAATTTGAGCCTCCTCAGTTGCCAATGAGTACTTCTTAAATGGCTAACATGCGAAGCCTTACAAGAGATTCATTTGAAATAAAGTTAGCTTTTCAAAATTATACATTTAAAATATCGTTATTATTATTATTATTATTATTATTATTATTATTATTATTATTATTATTTATATTATTATTATTATTATTATTATTATTATTATTATTATTATTATTATTATTATTATTATTATTATTATTATTATTATTATTATTATTATTATTTTTATTATTAATCACCATAATTAAATGCACACACAAATTTTAACCTGATTAACAAAATCAATGTTTGTACGTTTTCTTTGTTTTTTGTTGTTTTTTATTTTTTATTTTTTTTTTTGTTCCTTCTTTTCGTTATTTTTCTTCAATGTGTAGAGAAACGAAGCAGTGCATATTCACGTTTGAGTCCCTTCCTCTTTGTGATCTTGGCGCATTCTTTGGCCTGGTTTGAGGATACGAATGTTGTTTACGAATTTCGAAGCTGCTTTTTTTTAAATTAAACCGCTCCTCTCCCTTGACTCTGATTCCAATTTTGTTGTTTTTCTTTTTTGGTCGGAATTTCACTTTTTTTTATGCATTTTTTTCCTTTTTTTTAAGCACATTTTAGATTTATGTCAATTCATCTGACTCACTATTAAGGTCATATTTGGATTTCGATAGATTCGGTCGTCTGGGGGTCAACCACTTTGTCGGTCAGGCTAGAAGCTAGCTGGGACAATAGGAGTTAAATAAAATCGAGTCTATTGGGTTGTCTTCTTTATTAAAATTAATTGCAATAGAAATGGGTAATGGAATATCTTTGACAGGGTATTTGTTATTTCGTTTATTTTAGACTCTTCGTTATTGTTAATTCACAGTTGCACTTTAACAATCAAAGGGAGGTTAGTATTATTTTTTTCCCCTTAGATTTGTCTCCTTCAAATCAAGCTATAATCGTTTCTGATTTTTACAATCGACATGTTTAATTAGTAATAGTATTCACTATATTTTCGGTCTCCTCTTACTCTTTTACTGTCTTGTACTTTGGTGTATTCCATATGTTAGTTCCAAAATTTCTTCTCAATTAATTAAAACAAATGGAAAATGTATTTTCATTTCACAGACACTAAAATAAAATTTATCCATTTTCAATTATAATTAATCAGGTGTCGTCGCATTGCTAGGGCAAATGCCCGGAGGCGAGAGAACGCAAAAGCTCCCCCGCCTTATCAAACTGGCTCTCTTTCTTAGACTCCCGATACATTTCAAATTCGATCAGTTGGAACCTACAAGAACTCCCCCTAGCGTCCTTACCCAATATCTTTTAACTGTAAGAGAACAGCCGTTACAAACACAGCGTACATGATTATTATAGAAGGGGAAGCGTAGCCCCCCTTTACACTGGTGACCCTGGAGTGGGGGGCCGCTTGAATTAAACATGTGGCCCCTCATCCCCCCTCAATTTATTCATTTCAACCTTTCAAAATTTACATTTTTTTAAACCCTATACTTCATCATGACATTTTTTTTATTTTAATTATAACTACAATAACCACCATTTAAAATAATTGTACACTCATATTAATTAATTAATAATTAACTATCATTTCAATTTGTTCAACCCATTCTTTTAAACTTTTACCGGTGATCCCTCAGAATTTTTCACAATTAAAAATTTACAGTTTCATTTCAGATAAAAAGGAATTTATAAATCTTCCCTTTTTTGTGAACATCATTTAGCATTAAAACACCTTCAATTTGTCTATTTCAAATAATTAATATTTATTTATTTTTTTTTTTTTTTTGAAATCCTATACTTTGTCAGGGCATTCTATTCAAACCATTTTCTTTTTATTACAATATATAACTTCATTTATGGATCGATTATGATCTTACCGACTCTTTTTACTTAAAAGCATTATTTTATTTTATTTAATATACCCGTAATTAATAAAGTTATCATCATAAAGAATGAATCTCTATCTAACAAAATTAAAATTCATTTCAACAAAACACGCGCGTTGAGAAAGCTAGCGAGTTTCAAAACAGCAACTTGAGCTTTTTTTAGAGTTGTCAATGCGTATTTTCTGGATGGCAACGTGCTATGCCTTAACAAAGGTTCATTTGAAATAAATATCTCTTATTTTTTATTATTTTTTTTTTTTTTTGTAAAACTACACACATTTAAAAAATTATTATTATTATTATTATTATTATTATTATATTATTATTATTATTTTATTATTATTATTATTATTATTATTATTATTATTTATTATTATTATTATTATATTATTATTATTATTATTATTTAATATTATTATTATTATTATTATTATTATTATTATTATTATTATTATTATTATTATTATTATTATTATTATTATTATTATTATTATTATTATTATTTTTACACACTATATTCACATATGATTAACCAAAAAATAATACGTTCGTACGCTTCTAGTTTTTTTCCCAAGTCCCTTCTTCTTGTCATCGCGTTTTTTTTTTTAACTTTTCCTAATGTGAACTATGTGAGAGTATTTGGCTTCGAGCAATCTCTTTGTTTGTGGTAATCGAGTATCAATGTACTTTCTCACCTTTGTGACCTTGAGAAGCAATGCGTATAGGTGGGTGCTATATTTTTGATAGAGAGACAATGGTTTGTTAAAAGATCTATTGAGGATGAACATGAGTCGTGCAATTAGTAGTCTTAGCGATTGTGTCAATGTAATTACGGTTCGGGACGTTATGTACCGTACATGATGTGCCTTTGAGGATTTGGGCGTATTGTTTATGTTTTTCTGCTTCTCTTGATTTGGATTCTATGACTACGAGCTTGAGTATTACTTGAATGATTATGCGACTTTTTTTTTCAAACTTACACTTTCTGGCCTAAACATCTTAAACTCATTTAGGAGAGATGTGAGGAGCCATTGAGAGACACTTCACGTGCGGGTACCTACGTTGTGTATGGTCTGCACCTAGGATTAGTCTGTGAAATACACACTTAAAGATAGAATATGGACAATACAGGGTTTATGTTTAGTTGATTGTATGCAAATATATTAATACAATAACGGAGATTAGCTCAATAAGAACGAAATACCTAAAAGCAGGCATTATGAGAATGGAAGTGAAAGTGGGTGAGGAGAAAAGAGTAAAACAGAAGGTGACCTCAAACTCCTAGGGTAGTAGATAGGATAGAGAACGTGTTATTCAATTATGCTTTTTTAATATAATAAGCATAATTATTTTATTAATAAATATGTAGGAAATTATAATTATGATTTATATTATTATTATTATTTTTGATTGATTCTATTATCTATTATAAAAATTATTATCTATTTATCTCCTTCTTCACTTTAACTCTCACCTGAACACAGCTTAGGGTACTATTATCATACTTAAAAATTTATCTAATATTAATGCCAATAAATTAATCCTATGTTTGTCAAGCATTAGTAAGCAATTTAACTTTGCGTTCTTAAATTAATTATTTTTCTTTCCTCTAATAATCTTTCAAATCAATTTATAATATTGAACGGTTACTACATAGCCTATAGTAATATTATACATTTTTCTACTACGAATACTTCCTTCACACTTACTTTATCTCTCTACTCATTTATTAGAGACCATTATGCGTGTGCGATATAATACTGAAAATATCTTATATCTAAACTATAATTAAAATAGTATAAATTATAAATATGCTTTTTACTTTAAAAACTTATATATAAAATTTTTAATACTGTTTCTTTCTTTTGAGATAATAATTAGTATACCTGTACTATAAACCACTAACAAGTTTAGGTAATAGGAGGCACACACAGAATTATAGTTAGAGGACGAGCTATCTTTAAGCAATTAATTAGAATTAATAAATGCATAGATAATGGCAATGGTTTAAAATGATTAATGGTTCATATCAGCATTAGTTACCACAATTAATTTATTGTTAATAATGATACCGGCTGTCATATAATTGACACTTTAAACCCTTTTCTTCTATTAATCTTAGGTTCAAATTAATTAAAACTCCGATTCACAGTTTGTATACAGGAATTCTAAAGGTTAACACAAAAACAATTTAGTCAGCATTGAGGCCGTACCGAGAGGTTCTTGGAGGCTTTATGTGCCGATCGATAACACGTCCTTTTCTTTGCTATGGACCTAACTGACTTCCCCCTTGAAATTCCCCTCATTCTAGGCACTTCACTGGTTGTGACCCTCAGGAAATAGTTTTCAAACCAATCTGAAAGACGTTTATCATTGTATGAAACCAAGCGATGAAGCTAACAAATAACAATTCAAATGGCTGTGTGACAGGAAAAACTTTTTTGAGCAGTGTTTATATGTATTCATAGCAGATGCACATAGCTATAGTGAGAGTAGGAAATCCTGCTCTAACATATGGTGATTTCGGAGTGAGAGAATCGCTTGAAAGAATTAAGCGATTTCCCCTTGGCCCTTCAATCACATTGAACAGAAACAAATACTTTTTTTTTTTTTTTTGAGTTGGTGATTGACACACTATTATTACAGAATACTAATATTCGCCTCTCAATACATTATTACACCCATATAGAGAGATCTCTTAATTCCCGTTCAGGCAGAGTTCTGACTATTCCAACTCTTTATTGCAACCCTTTACTGTATTTTTGTAAAGAATTCGTGAGAATTTATTCGTTTACTGAATATCCCATGAAGACTGAGTATGTCTCTCCGTGACATATACCGGGAGTAGCTTTTACCTAGGCTACAAATACATACCAGTTTTAACGCAAATTTAATGTCAGTCTGTTCACTACAATCTCTTTCCTGTATGGGCGTGTGTTTCTACTGAACCTCCGTTTAGGAATTTTTGCAGCTACACTTTTTATAGCTTTTAACCATGCTTATAAATCCCATTACGCTCCTGTTGAACCGGTATATATTGACCACCGTACGCCTATCAAATTGCTGAGTGAAACGTAACCAATCTAACACTTGAGCACATTTGCCCTTCTTTTACGAAGCTTAGTAGATTGCCACCGCTATCGAAACTGTAGATTTTTTAAATTGAATATAAAGCTTCAAAAATGGCCGAGAAGAAATGTTGAAGATGGACTCTGGTTGTGGAAGACAATTCTCAACTGAAACTTAAAATTTGGAAGGTTGGTAGAACTATGATGGGAGAGACTGCTCGGTTCGAGTGGTCCAGAGGTGGATTGCAGAAGAAAACTGGTTTGGATCAAAAGCAGTTTATAGCATTATTAACGAACTGATTTGCTAATGCGAAAAATTTGTGCCATCTAGTGCCGAAGCTTTGTCTATGGAGCAGAAAGAGAACAGTGGTCCAAATTTGGCAAAGATTCTATTGAAAGAGCTCGAATCGGACGCACAATTTTTTGTAGTAAAGTATAATAATTCCTTTTGAGTACGATCCTAAAACCAAACGGCAAAGTACGGTAAGGCACACAAAAATTCTCCTCGTCCGAAGAAGCAGTATACGAAATCCAACGGTGAAAACATTGATTATTTTTTTGACGCCCGTGAATTGGACAAAGGAAAATTATACTTTCAGCGAGAGAGCAGTTCATCACGGTCTTTTACAAAGAGTATGGACAACTTCGAAAACGGGTCAGCAGAAAGAACAGCCATTGTTAAGGACAACATTAGAGTTGCTGCTACCACGGATACGCCCTGCATCTCAAATCTGCGCTCAACAATTATGAATTTCTGCGAAGAAACCTTTCAAGTACTTCCACAGTCCTCCATACAGCCGAGATCGTAGCTCCATTGACGATTTCTACATCTTAATATAAATTGAAAAGAAGTTGAAGCGGTCATCATTAGGGACGAATGGTAACAGCATAATCAAACAATACTGTAACTCGTGAGCTTAAAACACACTTCAGGAAAATGACTTCCCGGCTACTGCGAGAATGTGGAAACAACGTTCGGATACAGCTGTATAACCTCGCTCCCAAAGGATCATCCTCGAACGAGATAACTTGTATGTTCAAATAAGTCCAATACAACTAATTAAATACGGACAAAAAGATTATTCGAACCATTTTATTGCGTGGTACATTATTATATATTTTTTATTTAAATATACTTTATTACATTCCTTTTATTTTTCTCGCAAAAATCCACTTGTGGGTCGAAACGGAAGGTTGTCAGAAAGTTGCCAATTTCCAAATATTTAGTAGTAATACGCTAAAAGTTTCCAGATCTTGCTTTCCCGCAATATGTTCCCCAACTACTGATAAAACCCAGATAGCTAAATCTTTTTACCACATTTAGTCGTGTGTGAAAACAATTTTATTATTAATTATTATTTATGTATTATTATTATTACTTTATTATTATTATTATTATTATTATTATTATTATTATTATTATTATTATTATTATTATTATTATAGTCAATAAGTATTGTTAGGTTTTAAATTACATTATAATGTGATTCTGAAATTTATTTTATCATTCTTATTATTTATTTCAGATACTGAGGTGTCAAAAAAAATTACGAATTTTACATCATTGATGGAAATTCCATTATCATGGTTGTAATATATATATATATATATATATATATATATATATATATATATATATATAGTATATATATATATATATATATATATATAGTATGGCATAATATGAACGGCGATCAGTAAACAGATTTAGGAACAGTAAAAAAAATCTGCGATCAACTGCGTTTTTTCGCGTACATTATCTTTTTAATCATATTATATATATTATTATAATTATATAATATAATATAATATATTATATATATTATAATTATAATCGTTATATATATATATATTATATATGTAGCGTTTTAATGATTTAAAACTAACGAACACCCTAGAGTAACGCATAGATATCAGTTGTCAAGGTCTCGGCGTCTAGGTGGACGACGTTGGGGACTTCACCCCCCCCCCTCTTCCTCATCGACTAAAAAACATAATATTTGCCCCCTAAAAAACTTATATTTGGAATAGGCAGGCCGAGCGGACGGTGGGACAGAGGTGGAACGAAATCCCCCCCATCCCCCTAGAGGCCGACGAGACCCCGACAACTGATCTATGCGGTCTACTCTAAAGTGTTCGCTGGTTTTAAATCATAAAACGACTTTAATATATATAAATATATATATAAGTATATAGTAATTATATATATATTATATAATATTCATATATATATATATATTATACTATATAATATCTATCTATATATATATATATTCTTTTTTTTTACATGATACCACCACTCAGGCAAGGCCCTTTTCAAAAGGAGGGCAAAAAAAATAAAAATAAATAATAAATAAATAATAAAAAATTACATAAAGAAAAACGAATTAAAATAAAATAAAAGTAAACCCAGCCAGTCCCTTGCCCTAACGCAATTCCCCCCAGGTTGGGCGTCAGAACGCGGAACTTAAACTAAGAGGAAGATGATATAGCGGAAAAAATAAAAGAAGGCAAGGATATGCCGGATATTTTTTGTTTCGGGATAGGGGTAAAGTAGTTGCCCATTGTCTTACTTGCAAATGTCACAATTTTTCTATGAAGAAGTATTTTCGTTCGCAGGTTTGTCGTCAGTGGTGAAGCAAAATGCGCAGGTCAATATTTTCTGAGCCACCTGCCGTTGTAATACCTATAGAAAAGAGCACCAATGTCACGTTGGGCTCGCCAAATATGTACAGCGAATAGATGAGGTCATTAATTAATTTACAAGAAAGTTGTGGAGACAGTTTATAAGCCTCTTTAGCCTTAGCTTCAACTCAATCCAAAAGGAGGGTGGAACCGGAAACACCCCAAATGTGGGAAACAGTATTCCATACAGGGGAAAATAAGACCTTTATACACATAACTAGAGTATCTGAGCAGAAAAAAAAATTCGCTTAATAATCTGGACAGAATTCCCAGCTTTTTTTGAAGGTCTATTTTAAGGCATACAATTTGGTAGTGAGGTCTCAAAGAAATTCAACTATTTATGTTATTATACAGTTCACTAGATGTTTAGTTGGTTTACGTAGGGGTAAGATATGTAGAG
This sequence comes from Trachelipus rathkii, assembly GCA_015478945.1. Lineage (NCBI taxonomy): Eukaryota > Metazoa > Arthropoda > Malacostraca > Isopoda > Trachelipodidae > Trachelipus > Trachelipus rathkii. The sequence goes on from JABUQX010089749.1 coordinate 27,809, forward strand.
ACCAGTCAAAGGGTAATAATGAAGTTGGGTAGGTAATATTTAAGAGAGGGAAGATATCCAGAAGTTGAAGCATATTTTTTATGTGGAGTAGAACTTCACAAGATTACGGTTACTCCCACTGAGAAATATCCCGTCATAATCGGCAAGAATTGAATCGAAAGCTGTATACGACTGGAGCACACTCTAGTATATATAATAACGGCGTTCCTGGAACCGGGCACAGCCATTCGGATTATAGGAGAGTTGAGTCAATCGGCATAAGAGTGATATGCAAAGATAGTTAGAAGTGCAGCTAAGAAGATCGTTGATAAAAATTAGGAAAAAGTTTGGAAATAAAACAGAACCTTTATGAGGAACACCCTTAACAATTAATAAGATAAGGAGGAATGAGGTGCTACATTCATACAAAGAGCTAAATAACGATCTGAAAGAATAAAACTAGAAAAGGATAAGCATAAAGTGAGAAGGAGGAAATTACCAAAGGAAGGTGCATTATATATATCTATATAATATAATATATAATATATATATATTAATTATTAATATAATATATATATATATATATATAATATTTATATAACATTTATATATTTTAATATATTTATATTATTTATATAATATTAATATATTACTAAACATGACTGGTGAACGTGAAAACCCGCACCGCTCCACACGTAGTATAATTTTAAAAGTCGCAGCACACCGGGACACTTTAATTGTGTGCAATTCACTTACCCACGTTTATATTTACTGCCTTTATATATATAATATGATACTCAAGTAGACGAGTCTTATGTTGAAGGGATAGAAATAAAGATGAATATCACGAACAATGAAGTAAAGCCCACGATCCGCACTTTTGCCCTTTGCTGCTAAACCTATACCTAATTGAACAAAAGTAAAGCTATCTATTTTATAATTTCTATTCATCTATCATAAAATACACGTTAGCGTTTTACTAATTAAATATCAGCTCACCTAAAGATGATATATATACATTATATTATATATATTATAATTAAATATCATATATAAGATATATATCAATATATATATATTAATATATTATAATATATATATATATATTTAGTGTTTTTGTCTTTTATAATAATATATTTATATATAATTCGGGATATTGCGAAAACCTTAATGCTATGTTATTTAGGTGTCTGTTTCTTTAAAATTGCTAATTATATATTTTTAAATAATAATATAGCGTATATCAGTTGGTAACTGTTTCACTTTCTATGGGTTTATGAAAAAAAATATAATTCGTACCGTTTTTCAGTAGAAAGGTAGGCGAACTCTGTATATGCACTTAGCGACTCTGTAGCAGTACATTTTGTTACAGAAAAAAAATCCAATATATATTAATTAAATATATTAATATATAATATCAAAATATATATATATATATAATTATATATATATATAATATATATATATAATATTAATGATTAATTAATATATTATATAGTAATATTTGGTATATTAACTATTATTATTACTATACTATTATATATTCAATAAAAACACCCTTATATATATTATAATTTTAAATTTTAACTTTTTTCATATTGAAATTACTGTTCTTTATATATATATATATAATAGATAAATTTCCGTATGATGAGTGATTCTTAATATGGGACTTTATTAAGATATGTTAATTTCGATATGCTGAACTAATGAGATATTTGACACGTCACGAAAATACACCGCCACTGATTATCACTATAATAATACTACTACTTATATAATAATAATAAAGCGGTTATAATCATTACTTACTTAATATAAATCTATATATATATATATATATATACTTAACTATACTTAGCTTATATTGGCATAACTATTAATATATATTGATAAACAATCGGAAATATTTACCCCCTTGTAACTAACGACATGCAATGTAACATAGACTTAACTTATATATACTAACTTATACTTATATATATAACTAATTGAGACCTAATCATGGAGTTGGACGCATTGAGAACAGCTGGGAAGGAAGAAATGAGAGACGAACTAAGGAAGGGTTTGAGACAGTAGTCTCACAGAATAAAATACTCAAGAAGAACTACTGAGAGCAGAATTTCTGAAAGCCCTCAGACATTATTATTTAGAAGTGGAGCACATGAAAAAGTTGTTAAAATAAATAACATTTTTTAAAAAAAAAATTATAAAATCAAATATTTTGAAATTAAGAACAAAATTATAAATTAAGTCAAAATTAATATTTATAAAACTTACAGCTAGAAGGCATGCTAGCAACAATTGCCTATCTCAATGACAATAACAATACTATCCATCTACAGTTGCTTATATGCTACCCCCTCCTTTAATAAATAGATTTCTTCACTAAACTATTCTGTGAGCAAAAAAATTTTGAATAACGATTCTGAATTTTGAAAGCTGATCATAAATTTTGGATTACAAATAATTGAAGCTACTTCTAGGTGATATTTGGTCGATAAGGATGAAGTTTTCGGCTCAAACAAGGGAAGACGATTTTCTTTGATTTATAATAATGATAACGATGAAGATTTTCTTCGTATGGTTATAGGGCAACAGGGCCAGCAAGCCGGCCCCTTTCCTTTTTTCTTGCAGTTACTTCTTGGACCTGGGTTGGAATTTTTGCGCCTAGAGCAAGAACTACTCTGGAGGAGTTCTGGAGAACGAGTTTTGGGCTGATGGAAAATGCTAGTGCAATCCTACTGAAAGGCGCTAAAACCCTAAACCTGAGAATGTTTAACTCGAGGACTGGCCGGCGAAAGCGCATAGCGGTCCGAGCAATGCCTTTCTAATGAAGTGCTGCATAGGCGTGCTAGGATAAATAGTTCCGTGTACTCACAAGGAGAGCTGAACCAACTTGACAGGGCGAATCGAAGCTCTTCTGGGAGATTTATAGATTATATATCTATATATCTATATATATATATATATATATATATATATAATATTCATCTATATATTTATATTATAAATAAACATATTAAAATCATATCTCACTCATATCTATATATATATATATATATATAGTTATTCATGGTTGATTATCCTTCCACCTTCATATACATGTCGATTGTATGAATTCGAACACATTCATAAAATCGATAGTCAAAATGCTTAAATTGCTGACCGAAACTTTTTATTAACGCAGCTTCACACCTCTAAAATATTAAAAACATACCCTTCTACTTAATGTATAAATAAGTAATTTCACTTTTATTCATGTATTTAATTTTATTTTGTATGTTTAAAAAAACAAAAACAAAAAAAAAACCGCTGCAATTTCTGAAACATAAAACGTACTAAAATGTTTTGCTAGAGTATGCACAGTAAATCTTCCAGCATATACTCCTCAGTTTTGTATTTTTTATTTTTTTAATATATGCGTATATGCATACTAACCAAGAATTTAAGTGGTGACGGACTGCTTCAAAAATATAAAGGACCTGTTTTGTTTTGACTCCGTCAGTTTTTTTTTGTTTTTTTTTTAAATATATTTGCTAGTTATGATAACTAACAATGAATTTAAGTGGTGAACGACATGATTAAAATTCGAAATATTATAATAATTTATTTAAAATCACTTTTATGTTAAATATTTTTTAAAAAAGTGAAATTATTTTTCTCGGATAATTACTTATATTATATAATATATATATTAAATTATATAATATATAATAATATATAATATATCTTATATCTTTATTATATAGTCATTCATATATATAATCTATATATATACTAATATATATATATACTTAACATTTTATTGTCCAGTCCTTTTATAATTAAAAACTAACGAATACCCCTAGAGTAGACCGCCATAGATATAGGAGTCCGGGGTCTGGCCTTAGGTGGACGACGGGTGCGGGAACTTCGCCCCCTCTGCTCCATCGGCTTCGATAGCCCCCTAATGGAAATATATGCCTCCTTGAACTTCAACCTCAACTTACTCGCATAGGTAATTGACTAAATAAGAATGGCTTAAAAATCTGAATATCTTATTATTATTATTTATTATATTATATATTAATTATTATTATTATTATTATTATTATATTATATTATACTTATTATTATTATTATTAGTATTATTATTATTATTATTATTATTATATTGTACTAAATATTTGAATTAATAAATTCATGTCTAATGAAAAATTTTCCCTTAACAAAGGTAGTGAAGCTAAATAATGAATAAAATAAGTAAATGAATTTTCCTTTACAAAAAATTCTCTCGTAAAATCAATGACTTAGACAAAATTTCAGCTTAGGTTGTATAAAAAGTGTATTGAAAAGGTGTCAGAAATTTAGTGAAACGTACGTAATCATCTAGGATTTGGTCAATTCTTTCTTTTTTTTGTTTGTCATGCTTATAGAAATCAAAAACATAAAATCTGAATAATCTACGAAAATAAATCTACTATTTTATCCTCGTAAAAATATATAGTATCAACAAATTTAGAAATGATTTCACTTCAATCGCTCTGCAACAAAAAAAGAAAAAAAAGTCATTTATTTATTCCAAATAACAATTTCGCTAACTAACTAATTAGAAAAAAAAGGTTCACAATTTAAATCTTTCTAACGAATAAGAGCGGTCGGTGTTCATTCGAGTGCTTTCCTGCGAGATTAGTAGTGGAGGGGGTTTTAAAATAAATAATCTTCTTAAGCAGCTTAACTTGCGAAGCCTGCTATAATGCTAATTTAAGAAATCCTATATGGAATATATATATATATTATACTTATATATATATGCAAATTTTTGAAAAAGGTGTTTTTTTAACTTTACTATCATATATAATGCTATTATTATATATACAATATATAACTATACGCCATTGCATATATATAGAAATAATAAAGAATATATTAATTACTATAATATATATAGTATAATATATTATATAATATTATATCAGTGGGGCCTTATTCAGAGGAGGCAGAGTAAGGTACAACCCTACTTGCTTTGTGAATCATCAAAAATATTAAATAAAATTAAAATTATAGAATCTATATAATTGAATATTATAATATACTTACACAATATATATATATATGTATAGACATATATATTATATATTATTAATATATATATTATATATATATATATAATATAATATATATATATATATATATATTAATATTATATATATATATATATATATAATCATATGTATATATTATATATAAATATTTATATTATATATATATATATAAATATATATATTATATATATATATATATGATTATAATATATATTAATTATAATATATATTATATTTAGGTTAATAAGTGGATAGAATATAATCATCAGCATAACCGCAATATATTACATCATATTTCCCGTGCTCCAGAGATGGTGAACCTGTGCATGGAGGCTTGCACCGCCATATTCCAACCATTCAAAACCTCGATTCCTTTTTTAATATTAAAACAACCGATCAGGGGCAGTAGCAATAAAATTTTAGAGTTAAAAAACAATATATCCCGTTTTCTTTAGCTCTAGGCAACTCTGTATTTGCCTTCTGATTCTAGTACTACATTCTGTTTTAAAAATTTTGAATTTAAATTACAGAACAATAAATAATAATTAAAATAATGATTATATTAATTAATTATTTTTGCGTAACTTTTCATCTTTTATACCCTAGACATCTATATAGTCATAAATTTAAATAAAAAAAATCATTGACGTCACTAATCGCGCAATCAGAATCTGCCAGCAGTCGCTGATGATCGTCTTCAAAGGCTACCTATAGAATTTGCCTTGGCAGAACCAAGTTTGTTAATTTGCTGTTATTAGTTGGAATGTATCTGTGTGGAGTTAGTAATAATTAACGACCTTTTCCATATTATTTCTACTTAAATATTAATTATTATCTTACTGATTTTTGTTTTTTTATAAAAATTAAGCCTGTTGAACTTTTTAGATAACGGGTATACCTTTGATTCGTTTTAATCGCCGATATATCTAAGTTCTCATAAAAATTTCTAAAAATCTCTGTCAATTCCTGCGATTGCTTTGTAGGGCCCAAAAAACATTCAACATGTAAGAATAGCTGGCAATACAGCTTCAGTGACTTTAGTAGATGAAGAACCATTGTATAAAATATGAAGAAGAAAATTAGACCTCTTTGATAATAAATGTAAGTACGACAAAATATATTAATTTCAGCCTTATTGATTTTTACTTATTCGGTATCATATATATCAACATATACATATTATATATATATATATATATAGCTAGGTTAGTACTTATAGTATTAATACTTATACTATAATATATGATATACTACTTAATAGTACTATATATATATTATATATCACATAAATTAAATGCAAAAAAGTATGAAATTTTGAATTGCCTACTCAAGAATTTTGAACACAAGAGCAAGCCTCGAGATGGAAATATTATGAAGCAAAAGCTGTTAAGAATGCCTTCAAACCCTAACATAAACCTATATATATAACTATGCCATCAAAGGTTATATAATATAATTTAATATATACTAATCATTATTTTATAAAAAATTAACTTAATACTACATAGTATATATATATATAATATATATATTTAATCACTTACACTCTTTCAAATGTATGGTAACTTATTCTAAATATAAAATTACATATTATCTCTAAATAATATAAAAATATCCATATCTATATATCTAGAATGTAAATATATTAATAAATATTACTATATATAATCTATATCTCTCTATATATATATATATATTACATATATGCATTTTGATTGCCTACTCAAGAATTTTGACAACGAGCCGCCACTGAGATATATATATACATTAGTATAATATATTATATATATATATATTACTATATAATATATACTTAATATATATATTATATATATATATATATATTATATATATATATATATATATCTAATACAGTATATATTATATATCTATTTATATTATATATTATATATATATATTAATATAATATATATATATATATATAATATATATATACTATATCTATATATATATATTCTATATAATATATATAATTATTCAAAGCTTATTAACTAATATATATATATATATATCTAATATATATTATTAATCTATAATAAATATATAATAAATATATTATTTTATATAAGTATATATATATATAATATAAATATCTCTAATATATATTTCTATATTATTACTAATATATATATATATATATATATATAGATATATATACTATATAAATAATTCAGTATAATATATATATATATATCGGTACATGATTGACACCCTTCACGCGGTGTAGACCGGATGTCTCGTCCGGGGTAGGACTCCTCCCAAGAGGATGGAACTTCTCCCCGGGGGGAAGGCACAAGATCAATCAATTTCCCTCCTCCACGCGGAGGGTCATTGCCGATAGGAGCCAACTGAACCCGGGCCACAGGTCGTATTTTGTTTTATTTTATATTGCTTTACTTTACAGCTCATCTATGTCTTAAGTCTTCTTCTTCTGGCCGTCTCTTCTTTCTTTCCTTCGGTCTGGAGATGTCGAGAGAAATCCGGAACCCCCTAGATATAATTGCCCTATCTGCCAATACTCCCACGTTGACTAAACAGTATCAATGCCGAAGATGCAGCAAATGGGTACATGACTTGCTCCGCATTTCGAAACCCTCCCCAAAATAAACACCAGGCCACACCTTGGGTAATTGTACCCCCTCTCAATTATTCAAAACCCTCCCTCCCAAAAAACTAAAGCCAATCACTCAATATACTACAAATTTAACATTAATCCCGGCTTAACTACACCACCAGCAATCACTACATTATCCTTCCACACCTAACATTCATATGAACTATCCTACAAAAGCCTCCCTCTCTCCAAACACCCCTCTCCCCCCGTTCTATGGTTACGACTCCATTTTCTCCCCCCTCTCAACCTCCTCAACCACTTCCTCTTCAGGAATAATGGATTCTTCACCAAAATTACCACACACAACCCACCCAAAATAATTCCGACACATTAATAAAATCCCAATCCTGTTCATCCTAAACTCGAAACAGGACACACCTTACATCTCTCAATCTCCTATTACTACCACGTCACCCACCACCAAATACCCCCCAAACAACCTCACACCTCCCCTATCAATTTTTATCCGCATTTCCTAACTTTATTCTCGGAGGCGATTTTTAACGTCCCACTCGCTGGTATCAAAAGACTACCCCCTCTGCAAACGCGCAACGCATATCCTTATCGAATTACGAATCCTTATATCCCAATTCCAAAAACTCCCCAACCCGAATCCCTCCCCAAGCAAACCACCTCTCCTGACGTCACATTCTGTTCGCCCCTCCTTACATACCGGACACCTGGGGACAGCCAACCAGACTTCCTATTGGTAGTCGCTTCTCCCTCTCATTTCCCTAACCATTTCCCCCAAAAAACCCCCCAAAAAAAGATACTACAATATTTTATACACTGAAATTAACTGGCTAGCATTCACTGATCACATCGAAACCCATATTAACAGCACACCAATCCATAATACAACATCCCTACACACCTCATTAACATTAAATAACTTAATACCAAATCAGCTAACCTACACACTATATACTCAGATATCGGCCACAGAAAATCATCATAAAACCCAAACTCCCCCCTAAATCAAGGCCAACTTATTAACAAAGAAATCTTTTCCGCGAAAAGTTAGACCCTATCCCGCCTCACCAGCACCATAAATCAAAATCTACAAACCTCTAATACCCAAATCCCCAAGCCTCATAACCACTCAACACGCCAAAATCCCTAACCCTCATAAACCAACCAACCACCAATCAAGTTTAAAAAAAGAATACTTACAATCCAAGCGATCTCACGCAATTGGAATAATAAAAAACCTGGCAAGTCATCAATCCCCCTAAACAACTCCCGAAACAACCCCCTTCCTCCCACGAATCCCCCTTCTTACCTGATGACTCCCCCCACTCTTCTAATCAACACACGTCAGACGCGCCCTAAAGCAAAACTCATTACGCCTAAATATTTCTGGCAAACTCAACCCACCCCAATAGAAGAGGAAAACCAGAAAACAACTCTAGAAACTCCCCCCAGGACGCTACAACCCCCACCCCTTTTACAACTGCGAAAAAGGATAGCAGACGAAACTATCCCAAACCTCAATAACCCACCACTACAGGACCAGACTGTCATCTCAAGACCTCTACATTTAAAACACTCGGTGTCAAGCACTTCTCCTTATCACAGTACACATCTTTCAACAAATTCCTGTCAATAACTATATACCTCAAGTCTGGAAACAAGCATCTCAACCCCAAACTCAAGCCCTAAAAATAGACCCTACACAACTCCCCTCCCTCTTCCGCCAAATCTCTGCTCTCTCCTCCACTCAGGTAAGACTGCTGGAGAAATTAAATATTAAACAAAATCTCCCTTCTCATCACCCTCACAGATTCAAGAATTCTTAACAAGGGTTTAAAAGCAACCACTCACAACTACAGCCCTTACCTCCCTCACCCAACAATCATACATCAGGCTTCAACCAATCACCATCCCATAGATCCATTCTCTCACAGCAATCTACATCAACAAAGCCTTTGACAATGTCCCCACACTATACCATCTTATTTACATCAAAAAATTCTTTTCTCACAATCGCCCCTAAAAATAACGACAAAAAATGGCTCTAATTTTCTCACTAACCCGCTTTGCCAAAAGTTTCCACATCGTCAAAACAATCTCTCTCACCTCCTCCATTAATTACATAATGCGCGTCCACAGGGGTTCCTTCTCTTTCCATTCCTCTTCAATCTTTTTCACAGAGCAGATCCCTGCCATTCCTCACCCACCAATCTCCAAACTATCACATACGGCCAGATGATACAGCCTCATTACCACCAAATCCAACGTAAATCTAGCCAACTCTTCAAACAACTCTCCCTCTCTCAGACCCAAGAATATTACAACAATTAGAGAAACCTGGTTACTCTCCAATAGAATGACTCCACCCTCCCCTTCCTCAGGCCAATCCTCCATCACCCCAAATCCCCTGACGGCCACCATTCACTCCATCCCAATAGTTTTCCTTACAACAATCCCTCCCTGGTTCCCCCCCGCCCCCTCCCAAAATAGCTCTGCAACCCTGTATGACACTCATGCGACGTTCTCCTCCCACATCGACCAAATCACCTCCACAACTCAACGAAAACTAAACACCCTCCGCAACCTTTCCCAACACGCAACTTCAGTGAACAGGAAACACACCCTTACCACCACTTATAACAACTCCTCAGAACAAATATATAACTATGCTTTCCCCCCGCCCTCAATGGTTCCCAGCACCTATCAAATCAACTCAAAAAAAAATTACAGAATTCCCACATAAACCCCGCCTTAAATATTGATCACGGATGCACTGCAAAACTACCCCCCATCCACTCTTTATCATGACGCAGACTTAACATCTTCCTATCGTCCACCCACCTGTAGCATGGTAGGGACCATCTCTACATGAGATCCTAAATCCAACCCACCCTCCATGTCCAACCAAATATTCTCTCAACCTCCCTCCCCGACACAGACTAAAATCCCCACCCTCTCACCAGCCAAATTTCTATAATGGACATCTAACAACGATTATTCACCCTCCTGCCTCACCAATCTAGGTCATGGCTCACTTCATATCCATAACACAAGCTAACTAACCGTACCTACAAAACCGCCCCAATAAATAACAATAGATCCCAAAAATTTCCTCTATAGAAGAAACACTGTCCAGAGGCCAAATTGGCCTCGCCTGGAGCAGATCAGGCCACTCAAAGGGTTATTACATAAATATAGATTCAAAACTAACCAATGCTACTCATCCCCCAACTGCACCAGAATTCAGCAATCCCAGGGCACAATGGATCACCCTCCTTCTGGGGTGCTTCCGCTCTCGACCGTCCCCCAAATTGCCGACTTTCTCTACATCTTCCCTTCTCGATTGTGGACACCGCCCAATGAAGCGGTGCCTGCCTTCCCTGGAGCAGTGTGGCGCCCCTCCCAATTGAGGTGGGCTAGGGGCAGAAGTATGTATCTACATATCTAGTCGTATGTATGTATGTATGTATGTATGCATGTATGCTTCTAAGAAGGAGATGGTAATGTATGTATGTATGTATGTATGTAATTCTGCGTATGTATTGTTTATGTATTATACTATAAATATCCCACACATATATATATATATATATCTATATATATATATATATATAATAATATATATATATATATCTATCTATATTATATATATCATATAATCTATATATATATATATATATATATATATATATTCTTTCCTCTTTCCCCATGGTATATGTCATAATTGCTGTCACACTGTGATATTAAAAAGGAAGACTAGAGCCCGCTCGCGAAGATTGACTAGGAAAGGTCTGCGAATGCATCTTCGGTTTTAGAGAGGAAATGTTCTCACTAAAGTTGAAATTTTCAACAGACTTTAAAATTTCTATATACTAATCGTATTGTATATGATAGGTTGCCACAAAATCGAGAAAAGATGGTAAGTCGCGTATGAATGACTTATGAACTGTCACTTATCATTTCCAGCAGCTCATGCTTCAAAATAAATCTAAAATTGTCCCGTTAATGTATCTGGCAAATACTTTGCTCTTATCTAATGAACACCAACAATACCGCCATGTACTTATATGTCTAATTTTGTTGATACCGCTGCAAGAAAGTGAATAGTGATTATCTTTTTTTTAAAGTCTCATATTTACATCCAATTAGGCATAAAACTATTATTTTATCAGGGCTCTCTGTAAGTTGAGCCATATAAGTTCACTTGTCATTCGTCTCTAATTAGGTAATATCTGTTTATTTCTGTCATTAAAACCTCTCACACCAGACTCAAATTCGCAGGTTGCGACGAGGGAGTAAAATAATAAAAAATCATAGCTTCTTTCAAACAGATCTTAATTCGGTGTTATATCTCTCTCGAGACTCAACAAACATCGAGGCTCGAACGCGCGCAGGCAAGGATGGAACAAAAGCCAAGAAGTATTTAAACCAAAGAATCTAATTGTTTGAAAAGCTGATTTAATTCCTCTTCAATCTCGAAATTTGAGGTCTGGTGAAGAGTTTTAAATGACAGACTAAAAGGAATACTTCAGAGCAGGATCCGAGCGAATGCAACGAAGCCGGCGATGTCTCTGAGGAGCTATTTTTGTAGATAATTGCGTGAATTAGTTAGCTGATCTTGCGAAAAGAGCAGTTTTTTTCGAAGAGTTAGATTGAGTAGAATTTTAACCTCGAGAATCTTATTGGTTATATGCTTTTCGTTATCTTATGATTTATTTTGTATGAAGTGAAAAGTTTTATAAGACTTCTAAAGAGTTGTGAGAAATTGTTATAGATGGACGATAAGTGTATTGAGAACCTTTATATCTATTTCTGAAGACTTCTCACTCATATTATTCTTTTTTCACTTATTCCACCCGATAGAAATTAGATGAGATGTATTGATTAGGTCAGAAAGCAAAGAAGAATGAGAGGTAAGATGAAAGGTAGGTGAGCAGAGAGGATTGATCCGAGAGAGCAGAAGAGAGAGAGAAGAGAGAGAGAGAGAGAGAGAGGAAAAGAAGAAAGAGAGAGAGAGAGAGACGAGAGAGAAAGAGAGAGAGGACGAGAGAGAGGAGAGAGAGAGAGAGAGAGAGAAGCAGAGAAGAGAGAGAGAGGAGAGAAGAGAGAGGAGAAAGTTTGAAGCATAGGACAGTATTTTTTCAAAGTACTCCCTCCCCCGCCAGTTTGCGGTTGTGAAGATTTGATTTACACTTGCCAAACAAGATGCCACTATCGGGATAGTATTTAGTGCTGTAGACTAGATAATCAACCGCAGGTAATTATAAGACAGATTAGACAGTTGTGAGAATATTCAAAAATGATAATAGTGCGCGATGGTTTCGCGATAATGAAATGAGAATTGTGAGGAATTTGAGCGCGGATAATGACGAGTTGCTGTTTGCTCACGTCTTGCCTTGGAGTTGTGGGATTAAGATACTGTTGGACAGCTGCGGTTCAGCGGTTGCGCGCGTTCATTCAATCAACTTACGCATAAGTTTACCATAATATAACTTCACTATAGACTGATTATTTTTGAAGTCCAAATATATACATAAACAAGGTTAGGTTACTCATTTCAGGTCAGTCATCTATAGTTCAGGTTTTAATGATAAGATATCTTTGATTATGTTACAAACAGAGAAAATCTATGTATACTTATACAAATCTTCGTCATAACCTAGACTCTAGGATAGCCTAAAACTGAAGTCAAAGAGGCACATACAGTATTATTTATTATTTTATTTATTTAAGATAAAGCTCTAATTTGAAAAATTTTATGTAAAATACTAATTAATTATATAACTTTAAACTTTTTTTATCTTATCATACTATAATAAACTTATATTAAATTTACAATTTTCTGAGTTATTTTTATTTAAGATTTTTAATAATATAGTTCTTCTCCATGCATCGTACGGATGGCAGCTTATTAGTTAACATTCATATAATGCGTATAGAAAAAGTAATAAGGAAAATATATCAAGGCATTGAACAAGGTCCTTGTTTTTAAATTGTTAGGTCTCATCAATCTCTCATTTTTATTTATTACAGTAAAGAAATAAATATAAACTTGATATTTTTAAAGTGACCAAGAGAGAGAGAAAGAGAGAGAGAAGAGGAGAGAGAGGAAAGAGCCCGAGATGCAGAGTCATTTTAACTGAGAAGATTGAAGAGAGAGAGAAGAGACAAAAGAGAGGAGAGAACTTCTCTAAATATTGACGATCGAAAGGAGTTTGCCGGAGTAATGTTAATATTTTACAACTTAAGGTAGTAATTTTTTGTCTTATTCGTTCATTAAAGAGATGAGAAGGGCGCAGGAGGAGAAGATTGCAGTAGTAAGTAGTTAAGCAAATGCCGCAGTTAGTTATGTTAGCAATCAAGTTAAGTAAGTTAGTCATGTGTAGTTAAGTTATTATTTTGTAGTAGTCCGTTAGTTTTTAGTTAAGAGGTTAAGTATTCATATACGTGGTGAAGTATTAGTTAAGTCAGTTATAGTAAAAATTAAAATTGATTAATATGGTCCTTGTCAATAAAGCTGAATATAAACAAGGCCACCATAGAAACACATCCTACCGGAAATTCTAAGTAACCAGCAAATTTAAACTATAACTCTATAGTGAGTTGAAGAAGACTTTTTATGAAAACATATTAGCTTTTGAGTTAAAAGCTGAACGACCAATTATACGAGCGTTTGCAATAAAGCGAATCATTAACTGGAACAAATATGGTGTCGTAATGTCAATATTATTTAACGACAAAATTTAAATATTCGATTTGTTTCGTCGAGCCTTTAGCTGGTTTGGTATGAAAAATTTAGCTTAAGAAAGAAGTCGCCGAATTTATAAAGCTAGATTAGATATATTTAAGTTGTGTATTTTATAATTCAGTATCAATAGGATTAAGGTTCTTTGAGAATACCTCTATATATATTTAGTATTATTATTTTGAGAACAATGTTAGTATAGTGTAATGGCTATGAAAGTGCTCATCTGATAATTATATACTAATCGAGGTAAGAAAGAGAGTATCAAACTTATTAGATAATAGTTACAATTACAAGGAAATAATAGGGGATTTTTAACCACCTATATAGAGTTTATTAATTTGTGGTTCAATTCTATAGAGATGGAAGACAAGTATATAGTATATAAACGTTTCTTTAACGTTGCATAGACATGCCAAAGCAGTGGCATCTCTTATTATCTAATATGTAAAAGAGGACTAGTTTTGCTTGTCCTTATTATTAGGTACAAATACACATTATAATGATTCTAGAACCATCTGCCATCTGTGATCTTGTTAATGGATGGAATCTATAAAAGGCTTTCGCTTCTATATGTGTCAAGGATATAGTTTCAATTCTACGTATATTCCTAGAAATTTAGCTGATATTTGATAATACCTTTTATATTCAGAAAGCTCCACTTCATAGTAATTTTTTGATGTTCGCGTTGAAAGCTTAGCTCTAGTTGAAATTTGGTTTATAGCTAAAAATAATATTATATATATGTTTATTTAAATATAATGTAGACGACAGCTTGTTAGCAATCTCCATCGTTCATTGTTCTTGTTAAAGCTGAGTTCCTAACTGCTTAATAATATCACGAAAGAAATAAATAGATAGATAGATAGATATAGAATAGAATTAAGATATAAGATAATATAGATAGATAGCTAGAATAGATATATTAGATATAGTATAAGTAATAGATAAGATAAGGATATGACGAGAGAGAGAGTAGAGGAGAGAGAGATGAAGAGAGAGTAAGAGAGAGAAGAAGTTATTTTTATTTATTTAGTCTAATTTTTAAAATATAAATAATCATCAGCAAAATTAGTAACTGAAAAGCGTCATGGTAGGTTGAATATATGTCATTATCCAAACATATGAGTTAAATATATATAGAGAATTGGTAGACAGAAATTGAGCAATGGGTTTATCCTCTCAAGTTTGAATTGAAATAATGTGATCCGAAATGTTCCTTTAGTTCATTAATCGTATTGCTCTTCACTATACTTTAAGAGTAGCCTTATATTCACTTTAGTCAGGTATTTCCCTTCAATATCACCACATTATATGTTACATTTTTTAATAATTATAATTTAAATGATATTTAATAATTAAATAATAAAATAATAATATAAATATATATATAAATATAATCATCAATAAATAATAAATAATAATTAATAATAATATAATAATAATCAAATTAATAATAAATAAATAATATAATAATAATAAAATATAATAATCATATATATAAATAATATAAATAATAATAATTATAAATGAATAATTAAATAATTAAATAATTAAATTAAATAATAATAATAATAATAATAATAAAATCAATAATATATGCATTCTAAAAGTGAAATAAGTATAATAAATAATTAAATTAAAAATATAAAAAATTACAATAAGTCTTCAAAATAAAAATTGTGAAAGACAGTTAATCGGTAATCGAATATTAAACGTTATACTTTATATTATTTATACATGTAAAGACTATAACGATAGGTAAACAATCTATTTACATATAATCATTAAGAACTTTATAGTTTAATCGGTAGTACTATTAGTAGATAAGTAGGTTAAATTATTATTTGCTAATAAATAGCTTAAAATTTATTACAAAAGTATAAAATTACGAAAAAATATCAATGAGTTGTTAATGACACTAGTTTAATTGGACTTTAGTGCAAAATAAATTTAGAAACCTTATTATGGAATCTTTTTTTCCCATATCAAATATAAAATATGAATAGAATTTTACTTCTTATCTATTTTATTAAAATATATATCATTACATTGAAACATTAATGAAACATGTGAAATATAATAATTTTTTCAAAACTCAAGTTATATCTTTAAAAATAAAAATGTACATCGCATGTTATAAAAGTGACGTTTGTATCTTTAAGATTAAGATTTTATTATTTATTAAATCGAATATATATAAAGCCCTTCAAAACTCACTTGAGTTTGAGCAAGGCTGAAACCTATGTTAAGTACAGCATTACAACAATAATTTTATTATTACAATAATTAATATAATCGGCCCTCTGCATACTGTTAATATTGATTTACGGTAGATTTTCGTTTTGACATCTAATTTTAAAATTATATGAAAATATCTATACTGTATTTTTTAGGAAAATTATTTTTTAATGTGAATTTCTTTTTAATTAGCTGATTTTCATTATTTCTAATCGTTTTTCTCCATAGGCCTCATTCCTCATTAGCTCTTACCTCAATAGATTCTTCATCTTCACATAGTAAGGCTACTGCTACAAGATAGAATTTCTGAAACTGATGCACTATTGACTTCCGACCTTACAGATCCTGTTCGATAATTGTTATTTCATTTATAATTCTCAAAGTTGTGGCATAAGATATATCTTGAGCGTTGATCTTAATAATCAGATTTTCAGTTCTGAAGAAGATTTCTGAACAGTTTGAAGAAGTCAAAGGACATGAGTGTCGAGCAAATAAAATATTTATTTTCTAGTTATCATGGTACAGATTTATACTATTATATTTATCTACCAAATTTATACCATAGAAATTGTTAAGCTAAGACAAAATAAAAATAACAAGTATTAAGGGGCAACTTGGACAGCCAACGATGTTGCAACGAAGTTGCACAAATTACAATCATTTTTGCAAACATCTACCGGTATTTGACACTAATGAATGTCGTCAAGCGTTTAGAAGTTGTATAAGGTCCGTTACAGAGACGTGTTTTTGCAAGGTCCTGGAAGGTATTTATTGGTTGTCCGAAGTTTTTAAATGATTAACGTCTAACCTAATATGTTTGTGAGCTTGCATGTGATTTTAATAGTGGTCTTTTATACCTCAAAAATTGAAGTAATTTAAAATCGTCTCATTCACTACTTATACGTGTTTATTGGATGACTGTATTACATTGAAAAAAATAAAAGTTGAAAATAAACATAATAAATTATTATTTAATTTTCAGTTCTCCATTTAATAGGCGTATAGCCTGCACTTATATATATTGACACAGGGGGATTTTAAACTATGAAAATGAAAGTCATATAAGCACACATTTATCCTACCCTCATCAATTTAGGGAGTTTATAATTAATCAGTAAATCCTTAAAATTTGCTATCCTTAATATACTGGTGGTGTCACCTAGTCGGAGCCGAGGTTTTATGCCCCTGCTCCCCCGGAGGGGGTGTAGAGCCTCTAAAGTTGTCAATGACTACAATTAGGTGGAAAATAAACAGATGGCAGGAGTCGCCGAAGGAATCGGAGTCGAAGAAGATGTCGGAGACGGAGTAGGCTCATGAGTCGGAGCAGTGAGCAGGAGCTGGAGCCGAATCTTGAAATAAACATATAATAGAACAAATGAGGTGTCATTTTATATGTTTACGAACCCGTAGAATCTGATTTTGAGGGTTTCAAACTTCTGGAGGGTGTTTGAGCAACCCCTGGAGGGGGTCTAGAAGAAAAAAAAGAAAAAAAGGAGACACACAGAGTGCGTAGCAGAAAAAGGAAGATTAAAGACTTCAGGAAGAACCAAAAAAAGTCGGAGAAGGAGAAGGCGCATGATCCGGAACAATGAGTCTAAGCCGGAGCCGGAGCCGGAGCCGGAGTAGGAGTCGAATATTTAAATAAACCTATAGTAAGACAAATCAGGTATCTCTTTATATGTTTATGAACCAGTAGAACTCGATTCTAGTAGTTTTAAGCTCTTACGGAGAGTCTGAGCACCCCTGGATAGGGTCCCAGCAAGATAAGAAGACAAAACGAGAAAAGTACAGAGTACTTAACAGAAGAAGACAGAGGAAAGATAACGAAAATTGATCATTCCAGAGGAATCAGAACCGATATGCCCCCACATGAGGTGGAGCCTGAACTCCAAAATGGGGTTTTTACCCTTAAACTGAAATTTAAATGGGGGATTCATCTAGTAGCAAATAATTTATTAGATGATCAATATAGCAAACCTAAATAGAACAATATAGCCTATATGGATCTTAAAACAATTAAATTATTAATAAAAGCGCCTCTTTCTTTATTCCTCTCTAAATATCTTTCGTTCTACTTTTCTTTCATAATATATTGTTTGCTTAGGTCTATCCAAACCTAATACAAATAACTTATTAATTATATGACCACTTTCTTTATTCCTCTCTAACTATCTTTCTTTTCACCTATCCTTCAAAAAACATTTTATAACTTTGTCTATCCTTACCTAACCAGACTAAGTAAATTAACTAACCTAACACATCTAGCTTAATAATTACAGCGCCTCTTTTCTTATCCCACTCTAACTATCTTTCTTTAAATCTTTCTTTATTAATACATTGTCTATCGTAGGCTAACCAAACAAAACCTGACTCAATATATGACCATACACACAAACACACAAACACACAAACAACGTCTACCTATCTTTCGTAATACTTTGTATATCTTATCCTAACCAAACCTAACCTAGCTTAACACACTAACCTTAACAGACACACACAGCATATTATATACACAATACTTTATTAATTATTTACTAACTATCTAATACATTGTCTAGCCAAAAAATACTCAACGTTACCGTTCACATGACTGTTTTTTCTATGACGTCATGCATCTGTGTCCATTTTTCTAAATGTCGTTGACTAACTTAGATTTTAATATTTTCTTTTGATAGCTAAAACATTCATATTTTTCACATATTTAATACTGACATGTCGATTTCTTTTGTCGTTAGCTTTTTTATTTTTTGTTATAACTTTTAATTATTTCGATAATTTATTTCATGTTTTATCATGTTTTATTTTATATTTATATATTTTTAATTTTCATTATTTCATGTTCTATTTTATATTTATATCTTGTTTAGTTTTTAATTATTTTCAAAAATATCATTTTATAGTTTGTTTAAAGATTTTATTTGTTTTAAATCTTTTTAATTTTAATTTTATCTAATTTATTAAAACGTTTTTAAAACATTTTATGTTTTTACTAAAAAAAATATTTTTTTATTAAAAATATGTACTTTATTAACCCTAAAGCAGTAAAGCAGTAAAGCAGTAGATTTCTTTTTTATTAAAAATATCAATTAATCAATAAATCAAACTCCATACCACCCCACCCCTCCCTACCATCTGTGATCTATTGATCAAACGATTAAAGTCATTTATTGTAACACAAACTCTCATGTTTAAGCACAACTTCAAATACTCTCTTTTTCTTATCATCATCTGGAATAATAGTCACCATAACATTACCTATATAACATTATCTTAACATACCTAACATACCTTACGTATGAATAAACTGCGTACATTAACAAAGTTCTCTACTTATCAACTGTAAATTAGCTAACATTAACCCAAAAAACTTAACCTAACCCTACTTTTCTATCATATCTATAACATATCAATGTTAATTTAACATTAACATAGCAATATTTAAAAAAAAATTTAAAAAATTTATCATAACCTAACCTATCTATCATACTGAACTACGAATAAATGCTAACATAACAAAGTTTTTAACTTATCAGCAGCTGTCAACATAGCAATCTCTAACATTACTTTACATTACCAAACAAAATCTGTAATAAAAATATTATTAACATCACATACACAAACATTATTATTAACACAACATAAAAATAAGTTCTTTGTATGAACATAACATAAAATTTATTAAAAACATTTTATGTTTTTACTAAATCTTTTATTCTTTAATTATCAGCATAAACAAAGTTTAAACTTATCAATAAAGCTAACATAACATTACCTGAACTAAGAACATAATGTATAATAACAAACCTAACATACCTTACGTATGAATAAATTGCTGACATCAACAAAGTTCCCTGCATATCAACGGTAAGTAAGCTAACATTACCAAACAAAACTTAACCTAACCCTACTTTTCTATCATATCTATATCATATCAATGTTAATTTAACATTAACATAGTAATATTTAGCAAAACCTAACAAAAATTTATCATAACCTAACCTATCTAACATACTGAACTACGAATAAATGCTAACATAACAAAGTTTATCAACAGCTGTTAACATAGCAATCTCTAACAATACTTTACATTACCAAAACAAAATCTGTATAAAAATAATTATTATTAACATCACATACAAAATTATTATTATTATTATTATTATTATTATATATTATTATTATTATTATTATTATTATTATATTATTATTATTATGTATTATTATTATTATTAATTATATTATATGATATTATTATTATTTTATTAATTTATTATTATTATTATTATTATTATTATTATTATTATTATTATTATTATTAATTATTATTAATTATTATTATATTATTATTATTATTATTATATTATTATTTTAATATTATATATTAGGGCAAATTTTTCAATCAGGTGTAGACTCAATAAAGGGTATTGTGGCCATTGAATTAACCAGGCTGGACCATGCAACCTAAACTCTAATTTTTCTTCAAATTTTTATGATATACCCCTGGTTATCATATCTGCAGGATTCTGTTCTGTATAAACATAATGGAACATAAATTTTAATTTATATTTACTCTTCAAATTCATCTAAAAGATTTGTAAAATTTTAATCCTATTATCTTAAATTTAGTATTACCAGTCAAAATCAAATTCAACAACACCTGAGAATCAACGTTTATGTTCACATATTCAAATATGAAGTTTGAATATGCTTGACTATGTTTGAATAGAACTCAAACATTTAAGGGCCAAAATTACACCTAAAAGTTCCAATGTAGGCACTTTTAATGACTTGCTAGGACTTACCGGAGTTACGGTTGACTTAGAAAATATATTATCTTTTTTATTATTACTTGAACTGTATGGTACAAACCCATAAGAAAGTGTTGAACTATCACAAAATATTGTTAATCCATAAGATTGACGCTCCTTTAATATTTGTCTTGGCATGAATATATATTAGGAATTAAACTCAGTTTTTTTTAAGTTTACTCCATTTTGATAATATTTCATCAAACAATGGTTGACCCCAATCATTTTGAATTTGCCACATTTCTTCAATAAGCAATTTGCTTTTCAATGTTATGGTAAAACCAGACCCAATGGATCATAAACTTTCGAAATTTCTAATTATATTTGTCTTTTAGTATTTACATCATCCTTAAAATTAACTGAAGCTATATGTAAGGAATAATTACTTAAGTTACATAGATATCCTAATACTCTCTCATATTCAGAAAAGTGTTCTACTAACACCTCGTCTTTTTTTAAAGTTGTTGTCTTTTAAACTCTCACAATTTGTATTCCATGATCTTAAAATTAAAACCACCACTTTTCATCCTCTCACAAGTTAAATTATAAAGTTGTTTAACTTTTTCAACCTTATTAACCAGTAAATATTAAATTATCAACATAAAAATTGGATGTCAAATTTGATTTTTGTTAGGAAATTGAAAAGCATGATATTGCAAAGTAACATGTAGAATAAATGAAGATAATTTTAACTAAAAGAATAGTTTATATATATGAGGAAATATATATATATAATATATATATATATATATATTATATATTATAATATATATATATATATAAATAATATATTATATTTATATTATATATATATATATATATATATATATATTATATCATATATATATATATAAATATATAGTATATAATATATATAACTTATATATAAATATATATAATATTATATATATATAATATATATATAATAAATCTATAATGGATGTTATAATATATTTAATAGCGATGTTGGAGAAGAACATATATTACTTGGTTAAGAAATTAATGCCTTTCCGGGATTCGAACCACCGCCAGATGTTTGCGAAGTCAGTTAATTCTTTACCTCCTATTATATGTTTTTTCTTTTAACATCCTTATATAAAGAATCTCCAATATCTATGCAATATTAACCATCTATATATATATATATAATATTATATATATATATTAATTCATATAATAATATAATATATATATATATAATATATATTATTAATATATATATATATATATAAAAAGTAATACTTTCATTAATTTTGATGTATATAAAAACAAAAATTTTATTTTATCTAGATCTTCGAGTCTAATAGTTAAAACCCTTTCTTTCTGTCACTTAAGACTATATAATTATTATTCCTAAATATGAAGTCCTTTCAATAATGAATTCATTAAGATCAATCCTAGAATAAGAGTGATTCATTTAAAGAGGATGTGTTTTTATTTAATTTAAATGAACAGTTATAGACAGATCTAATCTTAGTGGTAATCTGTTCAGCTGTTATGATTATGGGTTAATGAGGAATGTCTATATATATTCATCGCTTCAAATTTTGGGATCTGAAGGTTAACGAAAATATTCTTTTAATTGATTTTCATTTTCTTGAATTAAATTTTTTATTTTTAATTTACTATATACCTTATTTAATACTTTTAATGACGCTTCAAAGTTAGATGGGACACATTTAATTTTTTCATCAATCCATGGTAGCTTTAAACTATAATGACCATTAGATAAAGACAAACCTTCTTTAAATTTATTAACCATGGTTGCATCATAAGATGTTAACTGATCACTAGTTGTTGGAATACCAATAGACTGTAGAAGGACCATATTCTCTATAACATGTACAATTTCCGAATCAGTAAGGATGCTTTCAAATGGGTGAAAGTAACTCTTAACCGGATTCATTACTAAATTTACTGCAATATCACTTAAAGAGTTAGCAGAATCATCTATCATTTGGATTAGAAGCAATGTCTTTATTTAATGCAATAATTTGCTTTCTACGTAAAAAATTCAGAATATTACCAAAAGGATTTTATTTATTATTAATTTTTTAAACAACTGTCGGACATGATATTAACTCTCCAAACTAAGGATACATTGAATGATATCAGTTCCTATCAAGGCCTTCATTTCAAATTAAGAATGATCCGAATCTCCATAAAATGATTCATCAGCTAGTTCTAAACCTTGTTGATTTTAATTATTTACAGCTTCATTAATTCCACTTACTTCATATTTTAACGAAAGATTGTTATCAATCAAGAATGGCATGCTAAAACATTCTGATTGTCTAATCTGATACCTAAAAGAATCTATTTAAATAGTCTCTTTTATATATAGTTAATTTAAATAGTCTCTTTTAAATAGTCTCTTTTATAGCATTCTGAGATATATAAGATCTCTAGCTCGCACTGTCGATTATCCCACATACTTTATTTTTTGTTTATCTTTAATAAACTGCAATGTTATTGTATGTAACATTCATACTCTATCAGCTTAATTGTTGTTGAAAACTTAGCCATAAATTACTTAGTCTGCTTTTCATCTACTTTCTTTTTGAGTATTACATTCAGTATTACATTGAGTATTACTTACATTCCAAACAATTATATTTAAGCTTATTTTCTTTGCCCAAACATGAATCAGCATTGTGCCCAATACATGTACAACGACTGCTCAAATTTAATTCATTAGCTCTGTAAAGACATACTTGTCACAGTGAATGATTTTTTAGTTGACAAAATTTACACGCTCAATTGCCTCTACTAAATTATGTTTCATGATCACCTTAATAACTTTTATTTACATTTACGATTTTAAAGCTTTGTAAAAAGCTAGAATTATGATTATTATTGCCAGATTTTTTTTGGGGGGGGGTTAGGTGTAGGCTTAAATTTAAGCTTTATCTAAGATGTAAATTAACTTTTGGGCCTTGATAAAGTAAACAATGTATTCCAGCTTCATTATAATTATCAAATAGCTGATTTAAATCATAAAATTTGGAGAAAAAAGGACAATCTATCACTCCTTAATCCCACACATTATGACACTTAATGATTTTCAGAAATCTGTATCATTACCAAATTTTGGATGGGCAAGTTCCCCATCCACCCCCTAACCTTTTCCATTGAAAAGAAATTGTAATGAAAAATATGTAACAAGTGATAGAGTGAGGAATGTACTCTCTTTCCAATCCGGTGTTTTAATAGCACTTAACTTGTATGTATTAATAATCAAACATGATTAAGCACAATATAAGTGAAAGGAATTTATTTTGATCGCGAATTTTTGTGAGAGTTTAACGCTCCCATTAACTGACAAAATTTAAAATCTGAGTTAATTTGTATATATATCTAATATATATATATTATATATATAAATAATACTATATAATATATATATATAATATATATATATATATATATATAATACATATATAATAATATAATAAATATATATTTATAATATATTATTATATATATATTATATATATATATATAATAGTTAGATGTAGACTAATTGATAGGTTATAAGTAGGGTTTTTAAGGTCTGTGAGACCGATTTAAAGGTCTGGAAGACCGGCTTCTTTGATTTAAACCACATTACGTGGTTTTAGCCCACAAAGGGTTTTTGGGGTTCCTATAAGGTTTAATGAATCGGTATATATTTTGTTGATTCCATTCGATATATCGAGGGTCTTTTACCTCCAATGCGATATTTAAATCGTGCTTTCTAAGTGTTTCGTTGGCATTTAACAATGAAAAGCATAATCGAAAGAAAATCATTATTCATTATTATATTATTATTATTTTTATTATTAATATATTATTATATTAATTATATTTATTATATATATTATATTATTCATTATTATTAATATATTATTAATTATATATATTATTAACTTAATTGTATATATAATAATAATAGTACATGAGATGGACACTAAGATTGGGAGCCAATGGATATTATGGACTACGTTATTACCAATTTTAAGAGAGCGTACTAATTCTGTACTTGAAATTTTTCCTTCCCCCAAATAGGAATTCTAGTTGGAGACATCTCCTTAAAATGCTAACACAGAGCGGAAGCTGGTTGGTGTCGTTTACCTGGTCCCGAGTTTTTACGACGCTACGCCCAATGTGTGATGGGCAGAGCCCAAATCTTAGAAATGCTCGTAGATAGAGGAAAATTAGTGAGTGGCTAGAAGAGGATGATTGAAGTAGAGTATTGAGCCAAGTTAAGTGTCGATCCAAATGAAGACCGAAGTCGAGCCGGGCGGCCCAAAGAAGAAAACACAAGGCGTATTAGGAACAGATGCAGAGGAGGGAACAAGAAAAAACAGAAGAAATAGAAGTTGAGAAAAAGGAAGAGATGTTGCTGAGTTGTCTCATATGACGGAGCCGGAGCCGTTGCCGGATCTGCAACAATATTGAGGTCTTTATATATGTTTTTAAGGACGAGATTCTGATTTTATGGGTTTGTATTACCAACACACCCACCCACACCAAGACCCTAGACACCCCCAGACGGAAGATCCAAAATAACAAAACAGCAAGGCTTGGCGTGAACAGATGAAAATGGGAGGAATAAGAAGGAATAAGAAGAAGTTCATAGGAAAGGGCAAATTATGATTGTAGTGCGGAACTAGAACGCGGTTCGTGCCTGTGCGGCGGTAGAAAGATAGATACGGTTTAATAATACAATATTGGTGTCAGTTTATATGTTAAAAGAACGTAGAACGTGAATAACATAGTTTCAGAAAAAGAAAAAGAAGAAAATGACAGAGTGCATAAGAAAAGGAAGACGAAGAATTATGAGTCCTGTGAAAGCAATGGAAGGTATTCATCTGAATAGGGGCTGAAACTCAAAAGGGGTTTTCCACTAAAAAAATAATAAATGGTAATAAGAGAATACAACAACGATTGCTCTAAGCAACAGCCCGATGTTGCTCAAATTATCAAGCTTAACACAGCGAACTAAGTGATATCCTCATAACGATCCAAGCGCAATGTTGCAACAAGTGAATCTGCACAATTACACGTCACGCTAAGTATTGCCGTCAGGCCTAACCAATCTACATTACTAACGACTAAATACAACAACCTAAACATGTATACACGATATCTGCTCCATAACTTATTAATTGCGGCATATCTCTCTCTCCTCTTCTACTCAATATTCTCTCTTCTCCTCCCTCTCTCTCCTACCTCTCTCTCTCTCTCTCTCTCCTCCTCCTCCTCTCGTCAAACGCAAACGTCTGTATACCTACGCTCTCACATCTCCCTCCCTCCTCCTCCCAATTCCTCCCTCTCCTCTCTCTCCTCTCTCTCTCCAACACAAAAGCTGTCTACAACGAACTAAAGTTTCTAAACTACACAAACCACATCTAAACTATCGTACCGGTTTTACTATTTACTATATTTATTACACTAAACCTACGTAAACAGATGCACATGACGTGCTCTCAGAACACAAAAAAAACACAAAAAAACACATATATAGGACAACTTACCTAAATTAAAACTAAAAACTTGCGTTAGTTCTAAAGATCATTTTTGTTCCTAATGTTATCTCATTACCGTTTCGTTTCTCTAAAGTACCCTTTGGAAAATTTAATTTATTATATTTAGTTTTGATTATGTATTACTTTCACCTTTTTTAATTTAATATTATCATTGAAGTATTCTTTGATTCCTTTTATTCCATTATTCCACTCGTTTTAATTACAATTATTTTGAAAAAAGTTTTTTTTATTATTTCAGTTTCTTAAAATCAATTTTTATGTTTTTTTAAGTTTATACAATTAATTTTGCTAAGTTCTTTTCCCTTCTATTTGGAGTTTATTTTACAACCCACCACCTATACTTGTTTAACGTTTTTTTTATTTAATTTTTTGGTTATTTTTTATTAACTTTTATTATAAAAAAATTATAATATTTTTGCTTGAATTTATTTAAACATTTTTTTTATCAAACTTAATTTATTTTTAAAAAGTTTTAGAAGAAATAAAAAAATCAAATACTATGTTTTCAACTAAAAAAATTGAGTAAATGTATTTAAAATATGTATTTTATTGACTCTAAAATAGTAAGCAGTAAAGGGGGCTATCAATAAAACAGGTAAAGCAGTAGTACCGCAACGCCAAAGCCCTCCCCCAACTATCAAACCATGCATGCTCTTTAACTTACTACTTATTTGCCACAAATATAATGGATTGTAATTGAAAATTTATTTTAAAATTTTTATAAATTTTTTATTTTGTTAAAAAAAAGTTTGGAAACTGAAACATAGTTTTTAACTAAAAATTAAAGAAAATTTTATTACTAAAGTAATTAACTTGACTAATAGTAAAGCA
>JABUQX010089750.1:0-11304 GCA_015478945.1 Trachelipus rathkii
ATACAATATTATTACATAGTTAGTATTATTGGTTATTATTATTATTATATATTATATTACATATTATTATTATTATTATTATTATTATTATTATTATTGTTATTATATATATTATTATTTTTTTTATATATTATTGGTTATATTATTATTGTTATTATGCTGTTATTATATTATTATTATTATTATTATTACATATTATTATTATTGGCTATTATTATAAATATATGTATATTATTATTATTAGCATATATGTACATGCAGCAGATATTATTATTACATACATATTATGCTATTATGGTTATTACATTGGCTAGCTATTGGCTGGCTACATATTATGATATATATATATTATTATTACATATATTATTATTATTATTATTATACATATATATATACATATATATTACATATTGAAGAGCATACATATGTTGGGAAGTGCCATACTATTGGTTGCTGTTATTGTTGTTGGTTGTTGTTGTTATTGCTTTAAGCTTTTCAAGCATATTAGTTATTATTGTTTTGTAAGCTATTGGGAAGAAGAAGAAAGATATATATATATATATTATTATTATTGGTTATTATATTATTATATATTATATATATATAAAGATCATAAACATATGGAAGCAAGAACCTTCTCTAGAAATTTATACTTTTTATTTTTAATATAACCTCACAAATTTTAAGTATCAACAATAAGATTTTAGTCTATAAAATTTTCACAAGAGGATAAACAAATCTCTAAAAATAAAGTGTTATATTTATGTTTTTGATTGACTTTTTAAAATCATAAAACATAATTATATATTTAAATAAAGGTTTTTAATATAGTTGGAAATAAAATTTCTGACTAAGGGTATTTTTGTCCTTGACCCACTCGCTAAATTTGAGTCTCAGGATGCCACAACGTTTTACACTATTTAAGCAAACACATATCCTCTTCTTTTCCAAGCACTTATATCTAAGAATGAGGTCATAAACTCCTCTTAATATTGTTAACTGTAATTAATTTCAAATTTTGGTTAAGTGTTTGTCCCAATGTCATTAGCAATTTATTTAAAATACGCATGATGAACCTTGTATCTTAATACTATTACGCAAATTCAATCACGGGCTAAACACAAATAGGGAAGGGGATATAAAATGAACAAAAGAGAATGAAGAAATCTTGAAAAATTCATACTTGATCCACATTTCTTAGGTGAGCGCAGACATAAGTTCCAAAGTGTGGGAATTAAATTTCTCAGACCAGAGGAGGATGAAATGGAGTAGGCAAGAAATCGAACAAGCTTGGAGTTGCTAATTTCCACACAAAAATTCGTGTTCCACAATTTAAGTGGTCAACTCTCATCAGTAACAGCGAAGTTGGATTTCTCCAAAAAACATGTCAAATCTTGTGAATGAAAAATTTCTTCAAGTCTGAGTAAGAGATTTTCACGCTTTATTTTCTCTCTCCGTGAATGGTGTCGATGAGTTAAAAGTTTATCGGTCACCAGCACTAACTTGCAGTAATGTCAGAAACAGATATGAATAATAATAATAATAATAATAATAATAATAATAATAATAATAATAATAATAATAATAATAATAATAATAATAATAATAATAATAATAATAATAATAATAATAATAATAATAATAATGTACACACACACACACACACACACACACACACACAATAATAATAATAATAATAATAATACACAATGAAATGATTAATGATAATGATAATGATAATGATAATAATAAGTATAATAATAATTATACACTATTAATTATCATAAGTATACTGCACACACACACACACACACACACACACACACCAATATATATATATATACATAGCATATGTTGCTGGTAGCTAAGGTTATGTTGCTGTTGTTACATACAGCAGCTATTGCTGGGTTGCTGGTTGGGTTGGCGCTGTTGGCTGGCTGGTTGTATTACATATATACAGTTGCTAAGGTTTCATTTCATATTATATTACATGTTCATATGAGTTATAGAATAGCTATTATTATTGGCTATTACATATATTACATACAGTTATTGTTATACATTATTATTATTATTACATATACTTCTATCGGTGCATATATTGCATATAGATATTATTAATATATATTATTTATGCTATTATTATTATTATTATTACTAAACATTATATATATATATTATATTATTATATTATTATTATATACATATACATACACATATAATATTGTTACAGGTACATATTATTATTGGCTATTGGCTGGTTACAGGTTATATATACATACAGTATTACATATATTATTACATTATTATTATTACATACAGCGTATTTATTGATATTGTTACGTTATTATTATTATTATTATTGCTGGTAAGAGGATTGTTATTGATATTATTATTATTATTATTAGCATATTATATTATATATATTATTATATATTGTTATTATTATTATTACATACATATATATATGTATTATTATAATATTACCTAATGTTCTCCATAAATTTCATATGGTTAGTTATTATTATTATATTATTATTATATTGTTGCTATTATTATTGGCTATTATTGTTGCCAGCTGAGCTAGCTGGAAGAATAGCTGGGTTGAGGCTGGCTGGCTGTTGCTGCTGCTACGCTGGCCATTACTAGCTGCTGGCTGTTACAGCAACAGCACTCATAGCATATACTGGCTGTTGTTATGCTATATATATTGACTAAATCTATTGTTAAATAAAATCTTTCATTTATCCTAATTCTAATATAATATATAACGTAATTTACCTATAAACAATATGTCTATATTCTTTCTCAAGCACCAATTATGGACTCGATATAAAGAACAGATGCTGCCATAAAAGAAAAGTGTTATAAAATTCCGCATTCTACGTAAACCAAATTAAGAAGCGGAGAAAATTTATGACCTTTCCAAGGAAAAGGTAATTTAAATCACTGACAGGATGTGGTTAACCAAGGAATTTTAGAACTATTTACGTATTCCGTTCAAGTAAAATTTAAACGATTTTAATCACTTTTTAATTGTTATAAGTAATTACTAGACTAAGAATTAGAATATATTATATATAAGGTAGGTACAAAAATATCCACCAATGAACAATCCTGTATATAATATATGCATTTAAATTATCACGATACTTTCTGAAGTTTGAAGCATACACGCATAGATTTAGTCCTTGCTACTATCTCACAGGTTACACTATATAAACAAGAATCTCATCAGAGATCAAATTTCTCATATGAGAAATTATTTTTTCGAATATATCTATTTATATAGTAGCACTGGCCACGACATTATAATACATATACTTAAAGATACCGGTTGGTGCAGCGATTTTTTTGTCGAAAATATGTGCTCTGAGACACCTAGATCTCGCAGAGTCAGAGAGGTTTTGCTGTTAGATGTTTGTCAAAAGTGACCGACATCATCACCCAACACCACTTGATATACTCGTACAAATCACCAGAGAATCAAGTATGCGTATGTACTGAATATGCTGACGGGAAAGTGGTCTGCTCTCTTATTTCCCGTAACTTGCCAAATTTAACGCAGTCTTCACAGTAAAACTGTAGATCACAACAAGAGTCGTGCGGCTCGACGGATTTCTGAAATGGTCTATCGGGATGTCAATTTTAATCGCATAAAATTTGCATGCTTTTTGTAAATATATTTTAATTTCTTTCAATGATAAACGCTCCCTCGCGAAACTAGATATCGAGTCTTATGTGTTACTGTGAGCTGAATAATCAAGAGCTTACGCGTGGAGTCGGCAGAGTCGCGCTCGCTGAGGAGCCATCGTAATTCGCGTCTAAGTTCCCTCTCTCTTCTCATTGTTTGCGCTGAGGTGCGGGAAGGTTTTCGGCAGCTCGAGAGAAACTGTGAGTCGCAAATGTGGGTAGTAGACGGTCAGGAGAGTCGAGGAAGGTGCGGAGATACGCTAATGATATACTTGTGCATCCAGTTGGAGGTCGGGTAGTCGTAAAATTTTAGATGAGAACCTTTAGATTATTAAATTATATTATTATTGATTTATTTATTGATTTTGATTACGTGTATTCTAACCAATTAGAATTCTTAATAAGCAAATAAATTTGTGGTAATTATTTTACTCTTACTCGCTCAGTGATTTTCGTGTATAAGTACTATGTGTGTTCTGATAGCATAGTCTATATATGTGATGATATTATGTTCATTAAGAAAAGATACTTTATATATTTATAAATTACTCATTCATTTCCACGAAGCAACTAGAGAGAAGGAGGATTATAGTTTATATCGCAGATATCGCATTCTCTTCTACAGGACGGAGATCTCTATATTTTAGTGTATCGTGCGAGTCATATTATACTCCTTTTGAGTAGGACTAATGAGTATCTGTCGAGTAAATGTGCTGTAAATTTCTATTACTGAGCTTAAATCGAGAATGATGATAATGAGATGTCTATATAGATTGCAGAACATAAATATGTCAGTATTAGAGTTCAAGTATGCAAAGATAGGTAGTTGCATGTTGTTAAGAGATCTATATGCACTGAGTGATAGTTTTCTCAGATTCCTCAACACTCAGGGTGTTTTAAGTTGTATGAGTGCGTCGATATAGGTTCTGGTGTGTCTTGAAAATCCCCAAATCATTTCTCTTGAGGGAGTCTTATTATTTGTTTTTTGTGGCTGTAGAGCAATTTATTGTCATTGCGCTCTACAACTCAGATATATAGCAAAGATTCGTATTGTAAAAAGTTTCTACTCTATAGAATCGTACATGACAGTGATTTGTACCCTGTAGGTATATGTGAATAAATAGAATGATGGAGGGGAGATGAAAGAGGATATGAAGGAAAGCCATGATTGGATAGTTTCCGAGGTACTAGATATTTTGTATTCATCCCGAGGTAGGCAGGAAACGACAAACTATAGGTCTATTGCGATCTCTCGTCGAGAGACACTTGATACTTTTCGAGATATCTGCTAAAGTATTATTACACCTATACATGTATATAGCGGAATGAAGTCCATTTTCAGATTTGAGGATGAATTGAAGTGAGAGAAAGGTAGAAGCACAGTTTTATAAACAGTGTATTGAGGATATCGCTAGAGTGTTTATTTCATATGACTACTAAGAGACCCTATATATGTGCAATACTTTGTCTATCTAGGCGTGCTATTTGAACTGAGTAGGGTATATGAGAGGCTCGTGCAGCAATGCGCTCACGAACCTGTGTAATAGTATATAGTCCAAGCTCTTCTCGTGCTATCTGAGCTCACCGAGATATATAAAGAGCTCCTAACAGTGAGAGTGACGTGGTATTTACTGTAATTAAAAATCGTTAACTTTATACTATTAAAATTTGATTGCACTGGGTGGCGTGGAGTGAAAGGGGGTGTTGATATAAGGTCAAAGAGATATTTTTGTGCGTTCCGCGATCACTTTCCGACCAGAATAATAAAGCCACTTCTGAACCTTAGAGCTGATTCCTGAGATAGCATCTTCAGAGTGAGAGGTAGAGGAGCATCTTTCAGCTCAACGATCGACATGTGATTTGTTGTTATACTTAGATAACACGTTTAGATATATAATTAATGGTTAAGTGTAACTCTAACTGAGCGAATACAATATACACATCTTGTCTAATCACGCGACTATGACTGTATAATAAATTGCGTGAATACTTGTACCCTTGCGACGGTGAATTGGTGTTTGAGATACATAGAGCACAACACGGAAGCTATCGTTTAGTTGTTACTTAGGACTTGTCTACGTCCCAGAACTACCATTGATACCGGCACTCGTTTTATTCGATAGTATGTAAAGTCTCGAGTGTGTTATACATCACTCATCATCTTATTTCTCAATTATCGACAAAAATCACTCGAGAGGCTCTGATAACGATTATGATTGCTTCAAGTTTCTAGCGATGAATTTTGTAGAACCGTGTGAAACTCGTCTCACGATTATGTAGAGTATATCCTTAGCGCACATATTAATATGATTTGATTTAGATCGATTCCTACTCATCTATAGACTGGAGTAGAGACTCAATGAGTTGGCCATTGAGCCTAGGAAGAGTAAGTGAGAATTACGTTATGACTCGATCATTATTGTAGAGACCTCTACAGAGAATTAGTCTCGCGTACAGTCATCTAACAAATGATAGATCATCAAATCATCTCTATCTATATCTTGAGTCGGTGATAGCGTCTCACTATTACAACTTATTTGATAATAATTTGATTCATTATATATAGTATAATTATGACTATTATTATTCATTATTATATCACATAATTATGATGTTATTTCACACTATACTTAATGTATTACCTTCACTCTCATATTAGAATACATCTAGTTATCATTAAAACTTCCTATGTATAACCTGTTCTGCTACCCTTCATTGGTTAATCAGTAAGGGTATACTACTCTGTGAGCGCGACTACACAGGTAAATAGAAACTTTTAATGCACTGGCTGATATCCCAAAACTCATAGCTAACTATCATTATATATCTGTGTGTGTCACTTTCGTGAGTAATGACGAAGTTCATATTAATTATCTCTGTTCGATCTACACATTCAGAAAGAAGATTTAGACACTATCGGCGTGCAGATAGAGACTGTGTTAACTCTTGAACTGAGGTTCTCTGTAACAACCGTCTCGTTTCTCTGACTAAGTGAGAGATAATTAGTACTAAACCAGTCTGCTCGTACCATACACTGCGACACAGGCTGTATACTTCTCTCTATTTACTTCAGACGTGGACTTATGAGTGTGTTGTACTTATTGTGCAACTGATTATAATTCTACGCTAATGTGATCATGGTTTAAATTGACAACAGTTATTTGTGTAGACAGTAATTCATTAATAAATCTCTCTTATAGCTATGTGTATACAGTGCTTTTACTTCACACATACATCACTATATATCATTATATCAAGGTATGCTGATTTTATACTATCGCAGCTCACTAGTATGAGTTACAGTATTTTATACACAGAACGTTATAACAGTATGATTCTGAGTTTATAAAATAATCCGAGAGAGGCGGATAGTCTGAGACATGCAAGTATCACTTTAGCGATATACACTCATATATATACGCGAGAATTGCCGTCCATGCTTACGCACTTTGTGCCGAGCATATCATTCAGTACGTTTAGATACATTATCGAAGACAGTCTAGAAGACAGAGCTCGCGTACAATGTGTAACAGATTCCATGTGTCTGTACTCTATCACTCCATAGTACAGTAATTGAATGCTAGAGCTGCCTTGCGATTATGCACAATCGCGAACAGTTTTTATTGGCTACCGCTGCGAATGCCTCTACCTAGCGGGCGGTTCGCGCAATCGCATTCATGTGTGGACACCTATAAGTATATACATAAGGATAGATATGAAATGTTGTTCTGGCCGATCCTTATATTTGACTGGTAATAAAAAACATTACTTTCTATAGCTCATGACTTTAATTTTTTAGAGGTGTCTTTAGTTATTGAGAGGTAGAGATTCAAAAATATTACGAAAGATCACTTTCTCTCTCTCACTAGTTTTATTGAAATACTCAAGCCTTTCTATTTTCGTAATATTTTGCATATTTAAGTGATTTATACAGGTTTTTGTGTTTTGATATGGATTTTATTGATTTTTTTTGAAGTTGGTTTATAATAACGGGTATTATTTTTCATAATCACCTGAATATTAAGGTGAGAGAAGGGGATCTCATACATCCTTCTGCTGTGACTCATATATATTTTTACTTAAATTTCCTGAACTCAAATTACTCTTTTATCTCATTACCACACTTGAGGGGCAGAGTGTTATTCAAGCAGAGGATATGATAATATAATTGTTGCTCTCACTCGTCTGCTCGTTAACTAAGACATGTTTGGCGTCACTGGCGAAGATTCTTTGTAAGACGTAGTTCGGGACAAAGTACAGAGGATGGGCTGCGCACTCGTAGGTTCACGAGATCTCATGCATCACACATTTTCTATGTAGATGATAAGTGAGATGCGGTCGTTGTTTTGTACATTGATTGCTCTAGGAGATCACTTCTGTTAGAAGTTATGATACGCGGAGTAGTCAGGATATTAGTGATCAGCATTTGAGCTTGACATGTTCTGAAATGATGTCTAAAAACGAAGCAGATACAACCCCTTTATTAGTAAACGGCTAATCTAGTTTAAGGTAGTGGTGATAGTTTTTATAACTATTTGAGATTTACATTGTGTATATAATCTGAGTTGCGTCCAGAAACTGATGCTGTCGATATTTTGTAGTGTGGTAGTGAATATTGTGTACTTGTTCGCCTACGTAAATTCGTCGCAGGTGACCGTCATGTCGGCCTCGTCACGATTGGCGAAAACGTTGGAGATAGAGTAACTCGCTGTTTTATTTATAATATTGAGTAGCAGAACTATAAGGGTTCTATAAGCATGACTGTCATCAATTTTTGTTTAACGATAGGAGAGCGTTGAGGTTTTTTCTGTCATGTGAGTGATTTTCAGAGTGGACATAGGGCAATAGACACAGTTCAGCAGACTCGATCACAATAGTATACAGAGTTCTCAAGGTCTGGTAGAGGAAAGAAGAAATGCTCTGGGCTCGGTTGACCTTGTTATCATCGAGGTCTACGGCGATTACCTCCGATCGGCCACCATTCTACAAATAGACTGGCGTACGTGTTAAATGACATATCTATCAGTTGTAGATACTGTCTAGAAGATATCATGTGTTTATTTATTGAAACTCTCTCTTAAGGTTAGATGAATCGTCGTGTTGGCTTTGCAGAGTTAGCGATGGAGAGCGTGACGAAAAGGTTCGAGTCATGGTTGCGAGTTATTACGATCGGGGGACAAGTGATAAAAAATGAGAGATTTCATTGCACAGCTAATCATTGGTTATTGTTTCTCCTGATATATATGTGAGGTGCCTGAGAGTCGCGTTTACATATGGAATGTGAAATGTACACGTAGCTGTGCTTGTATCGTTGAGTAATTAATTGTCAATCGTGATACAGAACGGCCAGTATGTATTAAAGCACTAGAGTGTGCAACAACGAAGCAAATTTACTCAACGATAGGCGTACATTCACTTATTTAAATGTTGAATGGCTGTTTAAATATGTATTTAAGTTTTTGATGAAATTTTATACATTTAATATCATCATAGTTGACTTTAACTTTATTGCAAAGATTTATTGAATGTATATGTACATGGAGTCGGATCCTAGAATGACCTACTGTTTAGCGTAATATTCAGTCGTCCAAATCTCGTGTGATGCACAGTGGTTCAGAGTAGCATAGCATTACTTTGAGAAGGGTGCTCTATATAAGGTGATATTTGGGGTGCTGTGAGATTTTGGTGTATTCTTTAGGCATTTCCAATGACATTTAATAAAATAAATAGTAAAGGCCATCAACTGAAAAGGCCATAAGTGATAATTGATATTGTTAGCTGTAGGTTATAATATTGTATATAATATATATAGTGAATTTGTATAATAAGAATTATGAGAGCGTGAGGCTATCTTCTATAGTGAGTGATTTAATCATATAGAATAGTTGAATTTGATACTAAGTCTCACGTATTATCACTTATGATATAGACTTAGAATAAAATAGCTCTTGAGTGAATCTTCAACTTTAATCCGTAGGTATTAGATTAGCTCTATTGTCACGCGTTGAGTGGGGTAACAGGCTTATGCGATATTATGTTGCTCCGTTTGCCTAGAACCCAGCGCATCTCATTAACATGCTTGAGGATGTTAGAATCCTGGGGTTGCAGAGGTGCACCTGGAGTATTCACGTGACAAGGAGCTGAAGTGATAAGTCTATTGTCTATAGAAATTGAGACCTAGCGAGCGTGTTATAAAGTTGGCAGTTTAGTAAAATCATTATGGAATATTTTTACCATCTAATATATATAATAGTATTACATAGATGGTATATAGTAGTATAAAGTAAGTTTATATCAGTATTTTGCATAAAATATATTATATAAATGTACTTTCTCTTCATTAGTAATATGGCATATCTATATAATAATATATATTATTATTATATATAATATATTATATATAAACTACTTTATAGTAATTTGTATAATCGCCTGACTCAGTGCACTAACTAAGATAAGTTTATAATATGTAGGCAGTTTTATCTTACTTAAATACATTGATTGTATTATAGGGATTATTACTATATATAATAAATGTTATTGTGTGATATAATATATATAGACTAATAATATATTTCTATTTATATATATTAAGAGGTCTTGAACTTTGCTCTCACAGTTCCTTTCATTTTATTTTGTGTCATAAATTCTTTTGATTTTTGTAGTTTACAATATAGCGATTTTGTTAATCAAGCTATTTGTATTTAGTTAATATTATATCAGTTATTCATATTATTATTATTATTTTATTATTATTATATATTATTACTACATGTGAATCGAATTTCAATTAAATATAGTTTGACTTATTTATTCTTTTAGTGTTATTTATTATTATTATCTTTATTATTATTGAATGTTTTATTTCTGATAATTTATTAGTTTATTGTCTTTGAACCTAAGGAATTGTCACATATACAACAACTGTTAACTTTGTAATAACTGGCCTGTTTTAAGATAATAAGAATAAAAATAATGTTAGCAGCTTAATAAAAGTTTTAAGGCAATGGTTTCTTAAATTAAAACAAATATATATACCCGAAATTGAAAAAGTTTATATATTGTTTGTCAATGTGTTGCGCTCCCTGCCGGGTATCTTTAACTCGCTCTTTATTGGGCTTTTAGCCGTATTCTTTAGGGTCGAGATTTGGTCGAGGAACTCATGCAAAAGAGCGATGAGTTTGACGGCATGCGGTTGTTGAATGTACAGTACTAAGGTATCATATTTATGAGGTTATTTAGATTAGCATTTTGGAAAGTGGTGAATATTTTTTTATTCTCTAATTTTTATATAGTAAAAAAAATATGTTAATATTTTAACATAAAAAATGTTTATAACTGTAAACTAAGTAGCTGTAAGTGACTTAATGTTTACGCTGAGTCGAGAAGGTCGGATTAATTTTTTGGAATTGATCTCGGCTTGGAGTTTTTTTTCAACACTCGGCTGTGGGTATGAATGTGACTTGAAATCAGCACAGACAATGCACGGTAAGTTTCCAATATAAATTCCAGTGCGCAGCTCATGGAAAGAAAAGTCGTCTGTGTTGTGTGGAATTATATAAGTGAGGGGATAAAGAGAAAGATAAAAAAATGAACTAAAAAGGTCAAATG
>JABUQX010089751.1:17500-20000 GCA_015478945.1 Trachelipus rathkii
TATAATAATATAGTACAGTTATATAATTTATACTATATATATATATATATAATATATAATTATTAATATATATAAATATATATATATATATATATATATATATATATATTATATATATATATATATAGTATATTATATATATTCGGCCCTATAAAAATTACATTAAGTATTATTAAAAATTGTTTTTAAATTTCTACCCTTGATCATATGACGGTCATCGGGACATACGTAATCGTTTCATTCGTTTCAAGTCCGTTCCGGAACGAAAGTTTACGTCAAACGAGATGTCGCTTCCCTCACTATCCAAAAATTTTAATTTAATTTTCTTAAAACTACTATAGAATCACTTGTTTAATATAATACTATAGTATATATATATATATATATATTAATATATATATATATATATAGTATAATATATATATATACTATAATATATATATAATATTATAATATAATATTATAATTTATATATATTAATATATTAATTGAGACGAGATGCATCTTGCTTGCATACATGTGTACATTGAAAAGATTTGTTTTCCAGGAAATATGAAACTGGGAGAACTTCATAGCTCATCCATTTATGATATATATATATATATCTAATATATATATCTACATAATCTATATATAATATATAATATATATAATTATATATAGTATATATGATATATATATATATTATATTATATTATATAAATTATATATATATATATATATAATATATATATATATATAATAATATAATGTAGATATATATATATATTATATATATATATATATATATATATATATATATATATATACTAGTTATATATATAATATATATATATACTATATAGAAGGGAAAATACAAGTTAATTTAAATAATACGAATCCTTGGTATGATCAAATGAATACATTACAATTGTAAGAGTATTTTAATTCGTGTTCCAAATCCGAGTAAAGTGGCCTTTGTCCTCCCTCATTGTAACACTCAACACACCACTCCTACATCTCTGAAAGGCCTTCGTACAGGTTCGCCTTTATAAAAAACGGTGCTAAAACTTTGCCATAAGGCAAAGGGTGTCGAGTGTATGTATCATAGATGAACAAAAGCAGGGCCTCCATATGGACTAAAATAACATTTTTTTTTATATATATAGTATATTATAGGGTTATTTTTAAAGCTTTTAAGTAATAAAAAAATATTAATAAAAATATTAACGAAATTAAATTCAATTATATATTTTAATTTTTTATATGTTTGTAAATCTTAATTACATTGCATTAATTTCATTTAATATTTCTTTACATTTTAATTATAAATAAAGTCTTTTATTTGTTATAGACCTATATTTTAATATATATATATATATATATATATATATATATATATATATATATTTATATATATAGTATATATAATATATATATATATAATAAATCTATAAGATATATAAATATAGTATAAATAATATATATATATATAATATCTATATATATATAATAGTATATATTAAGTAAATATATATATATATAATATATATAATTATATATATTATAATATATATAAATATATATATATAATATTATATACGCTTAATTAAATTGTAAAAAGATACCACCAAGGCCAAGATTCGGAGTTTAAATAACAAATAACTACTCTATAGGTCTTTATTGAAGGGCAATCGACTGTAAATAAGTTTTGAAACCGTCTGTCTACCCCGCAGTGAGTGGTGCAGTGATCAAAGATACGTCAGATGAGCGCAGTTAGGGTTAATAGAATATATGATTGGGGTTAGTCTCCGTTTTAACAAATTGCGACTATATAACATGTTCAAGGGAGATAAAAAGGGATGGCTTAAATAATAATTTAAAATCGGAAGTATATTCGTATTCATTGTTGGTATGTTATATACTATAATTTATACTACTATACATGATATATATATTAATTATATAATATATTATATAATATTATATTATTATATTATAATATATATTATATATATATATATAGATATATATTATATATACTATATAATATATAATATATATATATACTAATTATATAATATAACTATAATATATAATTATATAATATTTTACATATATTAATTTAAATAAATATATAACATATAATATAATATATTATATATATATATAATAATATATTAAATATATATATAGTATTAAATATCATTATATATTATAATAATAGTAATATAATTATATATAATATATATTATATATAATATATATATAATATAATATATATTTATATATATTATATATATATATTATAAAATATAATAATATATAAATATATATTATATATATAATATACTATATATATATATATATTGGCATATATATTATATATATAATATATATATATAATATATATTATAATAATATATATATATATATATATATATATATATATATATATATAATCATATATATATAGAGAGAGAGAGAGAGAGAGAGAGAGAAGAGAGAGAGAGAGAGAGAG
>JABUQX010089751.1:25000-31470 GCA_015478945.1 Trachelipus rathkii
AGTTACATTGATAACTACTTTGTTTTCTTTCGTATAATGAAAACGTCCCTTTATTTCATAAATATCCTAATTCTAAACATGAAAACATTTATTTTACTCTTGAATGTTAATCTAAAGGTTCTGTTCCTTTTCTCGATATTTCAATCTCCCATTCTTCTTGTACATTCACTACTTCTATTTATTGTA
Organism: Trachelipus rathkii; assembly: GCA_015478945.1. NCBI lineage: Eukaryota > Metazoa > Arthropoda > Malacostraca > Isopoda > Trachelipodidae > Trachelipus > Trachelipus rathkii. The sequence goes on from JABUQX010089751.1 coordinate 25,187, forward strand.
AACCCGCAAACACTTTGCTTGAAGCTAATTTTTTTTTAGTTCATCACCCTTTTTCATAAAATCGGCAGCCTAATGTCCCGCATACATAAAGCCTGTTGCATTTGTTCTGATTGGAATTCTTTCAATGAGGAAATAACATTTCTTGATAAATTTTCTAGTTTTAATCTATTTCCTTCTAATCTTTTCAGTAAACTGGTGTTCCATTCCCCAACAACATCTACCACCCTAAAACTACTTCCTATGATGTTCCTAAATGCCCTGTCTATGCTAGTCATCCTTACATTGGACCTCTTTCCATTGGTCTTTACTTCCAAATTAGATATATCATACCCAAACAGTCTCCACAACGTAATTTTCTTATCTCCTTTATTAATAACCACTTAATCGGTAGCCATTTTAAGATTAAAAAAAGTACTCCTACTTGCTTGCGGTTTTGCGTCGTTTACAAATACAATTGTTGACTGTAATGTCGATTATGTGGGCCAAACAAGTCTACAGCTTAAGAAGATGCGAACCTTCAAGAACATGAGCATTTCCTTGCGTACTGATTTTCCTATTTATCAGCCAGAAAATTCACCCATCAGAGATCATTCTGACCTCACTAAACATCCATAATCCATCCAGAAACTTTCTATTCTCCAAAATGCTTCTACTGACATATCCTTCCTCCTATCCCCAGATTGAGGGTGAGGTGCGTAGCATACACCGTAACAGAATAGTAGTAGAAGAACATGACGTAAGTCGAAAAGAAATCCTCCTTTACCGTCCCCTTTATACCCCCGAGTGAGAACTGAGAACTAATCGCATTCAGAAAAATCCACCCTGAGGTTTCACGAGAATACGACGGACCCTCACTGTGGTATCTCGTCATTTTGGGTTCTTCCATAGGCAAACCCACAATTATACCCACTCATAAACCCCGCCATTCACTCCTGTTACGCACATTTCTCGCTTCTACCAAACTCACATTCCTCTCCTTCAGGCATTCCTTTACTGACTCAATCCACTTTTTCTTCGGTCTCCCAGCCAGCCGATTCCCAGCACATTCACCACTATACATCCGCTTAACAAACCAACTATCATCCATCCTTTCCATATGACCAAACCATCTCAATGTACTCTCGTTTATTTTCTCATTTACGCCTTTCTTCACACCACACAACTCCCTAATGCATTCATTCCTCATTTTATCAATTCTTCTCACACCTAACACGCTCTTAAGATTGTCCATCTGAACACATTGTACCTTAGATCTATACCTCTTATTCCAGACCATAGTTTCACTACTATACATTAACACAGGTATCAACATACCTTCATTCAAAACCCTAGCTCACTCAAGACTTAGTCCCTTCAAACCCACCAAGGATTTAATTGTACCAGCCACCTTCCTACCATTCACAACTTTCCTACTACATTCTGCATCATCCTTTCCTTTTCATCCAACATATATCCTAAATATTTAAACTCAGATACTTGTTCCAGTTTCTCACCATCTAACATGACTTCACACCGCGAACTCTCCTCACTCACTACCATAACCTTATTCTTATCTGCATTTACTTTCAAACTCCTCCTTTTACACACCCTCACCCTGCCAAACCCCTCTACAAATCCTCTCAAACTCTCTTCAGATTTACCACACAAAACCAAATCATCCGCATACAAAAAGCAGGGCACCCTCCACTCTTGCATTCTTCATCATTCTAACACCTTTCCCTGCCACCTCCACCTCTAATTCTTTCATAACCCCATTCATATACAAATTAAATAACCAGGGAGACATAACACATTCCAATCACTTTAGACTCCATTTATTCTTCTACACGCTTCACTATCGTCATACATACTTTTGATTCCATTCAGAAGCCTACCACTAACACTATATTATATATATATATATATATATATATATATATATATATATATATATATATATATATATATATATATATATATATATATATATATATATATATATATATATATATATATATATATATATATATATATATATATATATATATATATATATATATATATATATATATATATATATATATCAACAAGTTCAATATATAAAAATATATATATATATATTTAATTATATAATAGAAAAATTAGCGCTATATATATATATATATATATATATATATATATATATATATACTTTATATATATATATATATATATATATATATATATATAATACTTCCAAGAAACAGCCAAATGAATTTTAAACTTTAAGCGTGAATAGAAATTTCGTTGAATAATAACACTAGTGAAGAGCCAGTTTGTTTCGTACATGAGTTGCATCATTTACAATTTCATATGTTGAATTTAAATATAACAATTCCAATAGCGTACCAAGTAACGTTTTTATGTTGCCCTCTAAAGAAAAAAACATTTGAAAAACTACTAATTTAATATTTGGAAACAGTTTAAAAGTAGATATATTTTTTATTTTATGCAATGTTAATATTAATGTTAATTTTATTGGCCTCTATGTTTATCTTGATTTTAAAAATAAGAATGAATGCATATGGTAAACTATGAGCAACAGAGAAAGGAAGGACGGATGGAATGGAGAGAATCTATTTTTAGACTTATATGTAGTGACAACTAGTGTCTTTGATGTTTGGGACTGCTGTTCCTTTGTATATATTAAAATTCAGTTACCCTAGATTTGTAAGGAAATTAATTTAAGTGCTATGTAAAATCCTTGGGTTTGAACATTTAAAATACACATTCTCACAACACAGTGATATTATATATTTGGTTCTAGAATCTGGAAGTTGACGAAAAACCGTGACTTTGACAAAAATTTAATTTAATTTTTTTTTTTTTTTTTTTTTTTTTTTTTTTTTTTTTTTTTTTTTACAGAAGAAAACACCACCACTCACGAACAGAGCCCTAATCTAGGGGAGAGAGGGTGTACTGTTAACTTACGATTTTTTTTTTCTGCTTGCGGAGAAAATAGCTCAGCTATTCTCCCACACGACCAGTTGCGAACATGGGACCCTCGCTTGGTTTGGCGAGTGCTCTAACACTAAGCTATGGCGCTTTTATATAAATAAATATTTAAAAATACATACACATATATAAATATATATAATATATATATATATATATATATATATATATATATATATATATATATATATATATATATATATATATATATATATATATATATATATATATATATATATATATACATAAATACATAAATATACACACAAATTCGCACTTAAACACATAAATACATATGCATACACAAAACATATATATTCAAATATTATTACCATTATTACTACAATTACTATTACTATTATTATTATTATTATTATTATTATTATTATTATTATTATTATTATTATTATTATTATGATTATTATTATTATTATTATTATTATTATTATTATTATTATTATTATTATTATTATTATTATTATTATTATTATTATTATTATTATTATTATTATTATTATTATTATTACTATCATTATTATTATTATTATTATTATTATTATTATTATCATTATTATCATTATCATTATCATCATTACTACTATTGTTATTATTATCATTATTATTATTATTATTATTATTATTATTATTATTATTATTATTATTATTATTATTATTATTATTATTATTATTATTATTATTATTATTATTATTATTATTATTATTATTATTATTATTATTAATATTATTATTATTATTATTATTATTATTATTATTATTATTATTATTATTATTATTATTATTATTATTATTATTATTATTATTATTATTATTATTATTATTATTATTATTATTATTATTATATTTCGCACAAAACTTACTATATTTTACTATTCATCACTATTCACTATATTTTAACTTTATTATTATTTTTACTATTATTTTACTATTATTTATTTTCAATTAAGAGGTTTTATCGGAATCAAAAAGAATTCTAGCTTCTAGTTACTGACTCATCAGCTTTTACTTAATTGCAAAAAATCTAGACGCTGCACATCTACAATAATCCACACTCTGTATTCCTATTTAGACTTTTCCCTTGCACGCCAAGAATCTGTTTGTGATGACTAAGACAAACACTTTTATCAAGATATATTCATAATGGAACTCCGTTACTAGTAGATGGGGTCGTGCCATGATGAATGACCACTACTTGTTCCTATAGCGTGAGTCATTTTAAAATGACTGCAAAGAAAAAGTAGTTTTTACAACTTTTTCCAAAATTATTTTTCTTTTCCTTAGAAGTTGGAGTTGTAGCTTTTTCACAATTTTAATTCTCGTTGGTCAAAATATTTATATTCCATTAAAAATAATTCAAAAGAGAATTTTTAATCAATTACACTCAGCACAGGTTTACCCAGGTGATCTGACCCGTGAGTAACATCCAAACTTGAAAATTTCAAAGAAATGTGACGTAATAGAAAATGCTGAGTTCAGCAAAATTAACACATTAAAAATCTTACATTTTTTTTAAAAAATATAGAAAAAAAGTTGAAAAATTTGTCGACTAGTGTAATTACTGTTACTACATTGAAAATATTCATTTAAATAATTTTTATTTGTAATTATCGTGGTTTAATATTTTTATCGTTATATTGTTTCATGTTTCTCAGTGAAGGCAAAGATTCTTTTTAAGTTTAAAAATGTTGTTTAAGAATAAATTCTTTTTAATTAGGGCTACTAAAATTTAAATTTAAAGTGTTATCTTTCTTTCTTTCGAAACTTCCTTTCTCTCTCTCTCTTCTCCATTTACTCTTTCTTGTTTGTCATTATTGTATTTTTTCTCTCAGTTTCTCTTTCTCTGTAGCATATATATATATATATATATATATATATATATATATATATATATATATATATATATATATATATATATATATATATATATATATATATATATATATATATATATATATATATATAGAGAGAGAGAGAGAGAGAGAGAGAGAGAGAGAGAGAGAGAGAAAGAGAAATTGAAAAGTCTGCCCGCCCATTCACGAATTGAATGTTGCTTTTCCGTTTTTCGTGTGTAGGGGAATTTTTCGGTGGTTTTTGGTAAGTTTTATTTATTTATTTATTTATTTTTTATTTTTATTTTTTCATTGGAAAGGGGTCCATTAGCGTAATTACAGAACTCGACCCTACTAGGAAGGGAGAGAGAGAGAGAGAGAGAGAGAGAGAGAGAGAGAGAGAGAGAGAGAGAGAGAGAGAGAGAGAGAGAGAGAGAGAGAGAGAGAGAGAGAGAGAGAGAGAGAGAGAGAGAGAGAGAGAGACAGAGAGAGAGAGAGAGAGAGAGAGAGAGAGAGAGAGAGAGAGAGAGAGAGAGAGAGAGAGAGAGAGAGAGAGAGAGAGAGACAGAGAGAGAGAGAGAGAGAGAGAGAGAGAGAGAGAGAGAGAGAGAGAGAGAGAGAGAGAGAGAGAGAGAGAGAGAGAGGTAAGGAAAGAGGCAAAATAAAACATAAAATAAAAGATAGATAGATAGATAGATAGATAGATAGATAGATAGATAGATAGATAGATAGATAGATAGATAGATAGATAGATAGATAGATAGATAGATAGATAGATAGATAGATCAGATAGATAGATAGATAGATAGATAGATAGATAGATAGATAGATAGATAGATAGATAGATAGATAGATAGATAGATAGATAGATAGATAGATAGATATATAGATAGATAGATAGATAGATAGATAGATAGATTGATAAATGGTTATCAGAAAAGTGGTTCTGAAAAGCAAATAAATAATTAAAAGCTATAACAAAGAGTAATGACTAAATGATTCTGTAATATATATATATATATATATATATATATATATATATATATATATATATATATATATATATATATATATATATATATATATATATATATATATATATATATATATATATATATATAAATATATATATATATATATATATATATATATATATATATATATATATATATATATATATATATATATATATATATATATATATATATATATATATATATATATATATATATATATATATATATATATATATATAATAGTTCGCGGTTGATCAGTGGGCAAAAGATGGTTTTTCGTTCGCTCATGGTCCATCTTTCACCCTCTTCGATATTCGCCTATAAACAGGAGTATAAAAACGAGACTCGATCCTCTGGAACCGAATACCTGAACGGATTCCAAAAATAATTGTCTTTAGTAGGGATTTTTAATAATGCTGAGGCGTGAGTCTGTAAGAATGGTACTATA
>JABUQX010089752.1:0-20000 GCA_015478945.1 Trachelipus rathkii
GAAAGAAAACGACTCCCAACCTGGGTGCTGATCGTGGTGCACACATTCTCAATCACTGAAACTGCGCTAGTTCTCTGGCTCTTACTATCAAACATCTCATAGAGTAATAATAGATGCATAGCAGTGTGCAATATACCATATAAGGAATGGTTATCATTGGCGTTCATATATAACTAAACTCATCATTGAAAAAAAGTTTATATATTATAATAATTAAAAATAACGTAGGTAATAAGTTGATAAATATGAAGTATGGATGAAAAGACATAGAGAAATATATTATGAAATAATTGAAGGGGAAAATAGTGAAGGATTAGAAAATAATAATATATATGTAACAAATGCTGAAATGCACGAATCTATGACTAACCATGTAAGAACCTGTTTGCAGAGAAGAGCGTATTTATATATATATATATTTTAATTATACATATATTACAAATATATTTACATATATATATGTATAATATATATATATATATATTAATATATTTATATTAATAAATATAATATATATATATAATATAATCTAATAAATATATATATATATATATATATATATATATATTATATATATATTATAATATATATATATATTAAATATATAAATATATAATATTAATATATATATATTTATATATAATACAATATAGTTAATTATTAACATATATAATATAATATATTAAATATATATATAGTTAATAATATATATATAATGATATATATATATATATTAATATATATATATATATATATATATAATTATAAGTATAATATTATATATAATTAATATATATATATAATATATATATTATATATATATATATATAATATATATATATAATTTAATATATATATATAATATATATATAATATAATAATATATAATATCTATATATATAAAATTATATATAATAAATATTATTAATATAATTATATATATATATAGATTAATATATATATATATATATAGTATATATCAGTTAATATATTTTCCTTTATTTGCATATATAAAATCATATAATATATATATATAATTTATATATATATATATATATAATATATATGATATAATATATATAATATATATATATATATAATATATAATATAATATAATAATATCTATAGTATATAATATATAATATATATATATAATTATTAATATTATATATTATATATATATAATATTATATATACTATATTATATATATAATTATATATAATATATTTACCAGTATTGATTTAATATTATAATATCAATATATATATTAAATATGTTATATATATTATAATATATATATAATTATGATATTATATAATATATAATTATTATATATATATATATAATATATATAATATATTATATATATATTAATTATATAATATATATATATATATATATATATAATATATATATAATGTTTAGCAACATTTTTTACATCAATATATATATATATAATATTATAATATATTATATAATATATATATATAATACTATATATATATACTGTATAAAATAATAATATTAATATAGTAATATGTTATCTATATAATATTAATAATATATAATATTATATATATATATATATAATAATATATATAAATTCTATATATATATACTTATATAATATCTATATATTATAATATATATATATATAATAATTAAAATAATAATAATATATCTAATTCATATATATAATATAATATATAATATAAATATAATAACTATTTATCTTCTATATCTATATTACAGGGACAAAATCTCATTGCTAATTCTTAAGCACAGCGCCCGCATACTTAAAGATAAATAATTCACTAAAGAATAATTTTGATTTTACTCGTATATACTTGTGTATTTGATAATTAAAGATGAATTATTCTTCTAACGTAATAACTATTAACAATAAAATTCAAGTTATATATATTTATATAATATTTACATATGCATCACTATAGAGCAGCCAATATCAGTGAATAATTAATTTTGCCACTTTACACATATTTATGATTCTAGTCAGGATAAAATATACTACGATAAATGGCGCCTTTCTGAAATCTAAAGTATTGAATATAACATGAGTACGCGCATAAAAAAATATATTCCATTATACATACTACGCGATAAATACATGAAAGCTTACGGAAACCTAATTTGCAAGTACATATCTGCAAACCTGTAGGCAGTCTAAAAGCAAAACTCATTGCGAGGTTTCTTTTGTAAAATTTCATCTATACGTCTGTGTGTCATACGCTATGAACGTGAAATTTTAATCAGTAGAAAAAGAAAAGTAAAAACATAGTACTCTTAATAATCTAAAATGAAATTCCTTATATTTGCTTTTTTTAGATGACCTTAGAAAAAAAATCAAAAATTTGTTTAATCAAATACAATTTTTTTAAGCAGTGAGTCTTTATCGTACCTAATAAGTAGTCTGATTCCCCTATATTTTTTTGAAAGTGCGAAGAGAGATATCTAAATATTATATTCACATTTTTATTAAACTCCATAATGAAGTTTTTATAAGAAAATTCGCGTTGAAAGAACAATCAATATCATTGTGATAAATTATTTTTTATTTTTATTAAAATACATATAAAGTGTTGTTATTTACGATACTGAAATTTATCTATTATTATAGATGAGGTTGTTGATTTATACACAATTTAAAAGAATATTAAGAATAATAGTTCAATATGATCACAGGAATAAGCCAAACAAAAAGGTCAAAATGCTAGAAGAGAATATTGTTTAGTTTTGGACTAACCCATTATAGAAAATGCTATTCTTTCTGTTTTGCACTATTCCCATACTCACACCCTACTCCCATATCGCGTCGTATTTACCACCAGATTGTCAAGACAATATATTTTCTATTCTCCACACTGAAAGGACCATGAGTACGCACTTCGACGTGGCGAATGAGCGGAGCAGAATCATCTGTACTCCCAATAATTTATGTGTGTCGCATTGCAATATGATAATCTGTGTTTTTTGAGATGAGATAAAAATTCTATCGACCAAGTCAAGCTATAAAAAGATACACTTGTAAACAATCAAATATTGATTGCGAGAATGATGGATAAATCATCTTAAATATAGCATCAATATCTATCGCTAGAGTTCGCGAGTGAATGGGCAAAGGCACGTCATAAGTTCTACATGTAGCGAAGTTATCATCAGACCAGTGTGAGCATGAGAACATTTCTTCATATAAGAAATATTTTTTTTAGGTTTAAAAATTTAATGCGCCAAGATCGTCTTGCGAAATGAACAACTTTTTGCAAAAAGTGCAGAATCCTTAGTCGATTCCGGAAAGTACCTGCAAGCAAAGGAGTCGGAGAACCTGGGAATAACCTAGCCCAAACTCGAGAGATTGTACAAAGAGAATAACATTTTTTTTATCTGAGTGATATAATAATGATGTAGTTGCCAGAAATTATCCAAAATACGACCAACGAATTTAGAAAAGTATCACGATCCAAACTGGTAATACACTGAGAGAGATGCCTGAGGAGCCCTGACGTTATCATATAAGAAGAACAGGTGAGTCTCGCAAGCTCCGGAGTATGAAAGATAAAGTTGTTTCGAAAATTGTTTGTATTGATGTGAGAGGAAAAATTAAAATTGAACAAGATGAGAGATCTGTGCTCTGAAACACACTCGTTGCTTGTCAGCAGAGCATTAAGGCAATAAACGATACAGAGATCACTGTATCTGAGAGCCGAGTCACGAAAGAGTCCATCGAAGCACGGGCAGAGAAAAGTGAAACCTGGATCTCACTCTCTGCACGATAAAATGTAGTTTTCTAGATACTTTTAGTCACATGGTGTTGCCAAACACAACATAATCCAAGCATTTGCATTAGCAACAGCATATAGTAACGCGACAACCGTATTTTATATTTATTAATATACCTACGAAGTGTTTGTCAATGCAGACATGAAAAACCAATGTTATAGATCTTAAAATAAATCCATATTGAAGAAGACGAACACCGTCTAAGCGAGATAAAAAAGTCAAGAGGAGAAAAAGTATCATATGACGAAACTAAACAAGAGAATAATAATATGAATTAGTGTAAGTGTTCTTTGATGTAGGAAAAAGACAGCAATCCTTTATCAAAGAAACGAAAGGCAGATAAGTGGTAACATATATATATAGCAGATAATAACACTACTATACTATGTTGTGGTTGGTGAACCTGGAACTGCCTACTTCAAACACATATAATTATATGACAGAGGAAGGTGAAAGGTCCCTATGAGATAGGGTTGCATAGAATCAATTATTAATAATACTGGTAATTGTTGTACTAGAGCAATCATTGTAAATTGGAGCTGACATAGCCTAACACTATTTAACACTGAACTAAAGGTGGCATTCATTTTCTTAAGAGCAGCAGCTTATAATGATACTACTCATCTGATGGTTCAATTAATTGCATAGTCCTAGACACTATTAAAATGAATCCTCTGCACCATTGTGTAAAAAGCTAATACAGTTATACATATGAATATAGTCCACTAACCTTAGTAGATAGGGACTTTATGGTCAAGCTCACTCTAACAACTATATGTATTGATAACATCTATATAATATATTACTACACTTATAATTCAAGTCTATTCACAAAACATAATCATAAGTGATACCTCCTTCTGAATATTCGCAATAGATACGACTATTATCGAAATTACTTTAGTGATACATATACGAGAATATTAGTAGTACATAATAAAGTAAATAAGTAACTATTGATTGTTATCATATAGTAGATAGTATAGAGTGATAGTGATGCATCGAATAATACACGTTGTATAATATTGTATGGCAACGATGTTACGTCAGTTTTGACTTTTTTTATTGTATTTTTTTTCAGAGAGAGTACTCTTACTAGCATACAACAAGCGCCACCTTGTTACCTAGAAGATAATTGCACAAGCTACAGTGGTAGACCGAAGTTGTGGTATCATGATGGTCTATGACACGAGATTCGAAAAAATCGATTGTTAATATAAGTTAATTATAAATGAAAGAATCATGATTAATGGCATGTCAATAGAGAGTGACTTGGTCATACGACAAATTGAAACAGACAATCACGTATAACAAAAAGTCACACAATAGACATAATAGACATCTAAACTAATTGCGAGATATTCATTGTAACTAATTGACCAACTATTACAAAAATGTGAAAATCTAATCTAAAAGAGGAGGCTTACGAGCCAGCGGGGACAGAAGCGCCGAGAGATGACTGCTCTTTGTCTCAGATATGCTAAGCAGACCCGATAGGGAGAGAAGAACGAGAGCGCAGTGAACTCTACGCTACACCTCAAATAGCACTAAATGAAGCGACGAGTAGCGCCGACGAACACCTACCACTCGGAGGGGGGGGAAAGATTATTTCCACTACCACACAGTTAATCCATTTCTTCATGCGAAACGGCTGGAGATCCAACCCGCACAGTACTTTCCTTAGCAGCCATGTAAATCGCAAGAACTCTTCTTACCCTTTCGTGGCTATAATTCACCATTTTCATGGATACAAGATAAATGAAACAAAAAATAGAGTCATAGATGCAAGAAACACCTAGATGCGGACATCGTATCCACAACGCAAAAGGAGTCCAATCAGTAATCTTTGACTTATCCATGTCCAAGAGTACGAGTGGAAAGATGTGTAAAACTGTTGACTGAAACATTTGGCATGGTTCGTGGGATACCAAATATGCTAGCAGAATATCAAGATGCAAAGAAAATGAAAATAAAAATGCTAAAACTGAGCGAGATCATTATAAAACATAAAAGGCATAGATATAATATATTAATGCACAATTAATATGATCTAAAATACATATATATATATATAATATATATATATATATATATATATATATATATATATATAGATATAGATATATTATAGGACTTTTTCTTGCTATACAAACAATAGAACTAAAAGCGAGAAATCAATACTTTAATATATATGGGGTTATATTATTTGGGGGGTATTAAATGTTTTGTAGTAATATAAGTTAGTTTTGAATAAATTTATGTAATCTTAGATATAGCTAAATAATTTTGTTAAATTATACTAAGTATTATTAGTTAATTATTATAATGGTAAAAAAGGGAACACTTCCTATGAACATAATATATAAGAACATATTTCAGATTAAAAATTTATTATGAAAGAGTCACGTACTGAAGTGAACAAAATACACATCAATATGGTATGACATTACTTTACATTTTACACAAATATATTCGCGTAACTAGGACGAACAATTTATAGTAGCATAATATATATATTATATATTATAATAATATAATATATAATATTATATTATATATATAATAATATATTATATATATATATAATAATATATATATATAATATATATATTTATATATATATAGATATATATATATATATATTAGTATATTATATATAATATTATATAATATAATAATGATTAATTAATATATATAATATATATATATATAAATATTATAATATATAATATATATATATATTATAATAATATTATAATATATATATAATTATATTAATATAAATAAATTAATAAATATATATTATAGTATAATATATATATTAGAGTATAGGCTAAGGGCTGTTCGTTTATATATTTCAGTAAAGTTCAATAATTATGGCATTACTATACCTTAATTTATATTATATAAAATAATAAACCAATTTATATAAGTGTATAATAAATTATAATATAATTAAAATTAATATCTCTATATACTTAAATATAGAGATTATAATATAAATTATTATAAAATGTTTTACATCTTCCTTCAACTTATAATGAAAGATGGATTTGTTATTATGAAAGTAATCCATGAAACTTTATAAAAAAACGAGGATATAATATGATATCCACATATTTACAATATATTTTAATAAAAGAAAAAATTATTGGAGAACATCAAATATTATATATCAAATATTACTAAAAAAATACTACTTTTACTGCAAAATCTGATATAGATTAATTTATATTTAAAACACCGTAGTACGGGAGCACAAAATGTTACTTCACCAAAATATTATTATCAATCAAATACAAGATTACATAAAATAAAAATTAATAATATTAAACTTATCAGAAATATTTACCTTTATAGTAAGACGCATTTAAGAGAAACTAGTCACTGATAGAGGTTGTTTCAAATGAAGGCATAAAACGACCTCATTGTATATCCAAAAAGTAATATAATAAATAAAAAGCTAATCAAACTACATTTACCTATATATATCTAATATATATTAAGCTACCTTAAACATGATTTCACGTGTAACTTCTAATTTCAAATATTAAACATTTATCATACCTTATAAAAAGTAAATTGAATAAGCATCTTTTTTGTTGGTTATGATTATTATTATAATAGTATATTCATTTCTGTTGTAAATTTTCAATTTTATTATATACTATTTTCTATATAAAGATGATCTATTATGATTTATGATATTCTGATTATATATTAAATATATAATAATAATATTATATAATATTAATTATATATATATATAAATATATAATATTATAGTATAATTATATAATAAATAATATATATTAAATATATAATAATATATATAGTATATATATACTATATATATACGATTATATATATGAATATATATATATTATACTTAATATAATTCTAGAGCTAGCTTAGCGCCTATGACCACTAATCATTAGTTAGAGCTACGCAAAGGCGCATCAATTTTTTAAAAGGGGCAGGACTAAGCACTACTAGCCACACAGCCGACAGAGTCCTCCGAGAGATGCGTACTTAGAATAACCTGAGACATAAATAGATAACAAGAGAGCAAAATCAGCAATTTTAATTATTACCATCTACCCAAAATATCACCAGCCTATACTGACAGAAAGTCTATTAGAAGTCGAATCGATATGTATCAAGTTCTTAATGAAGCAGAGTGACAAAAATAATATATATAAAAAATATCAGATAAAAAATCAGAGAATACATGCTAAGAGAAAGTTACTGAGATATAAGATAGAAGGTAACTGATAAATATAAGTATAATGTTCACATATACGAACCAAGACTTTGTTCTTCTTCTTCTTTTCTTCTTCTTTTCTAATCAATTATGAATATTATAATCTTTCTGCTCTATTCTTCTTTACTTCTTACATTATTCTTCATAAATATCACTATATATTATACACTATATATACCACTTCTTCTTCTAAATGTCATGAGAAAGCAAGCTAGGCAGTTTAGTTCTAACTAACAAATAAATTTTTGGAGCGCACGAACTATGGCTCGGGAAAATGTCGGCAATCGTCAATGCGAGTCCTGTCTCACATTTCAGCTGAGGCCCATGTGAAAGATACAAACAGACATCTACAGAGCCAAATGTGAGCGAGGAAATAGCACGCGTTATGAATCATTTAAGCGTGACGTGTTGTACATTACATAAAATTAATAAATGTGTTTTCTCTCTCTTTAATAAACAGAACAATGCTTTATATTATCTGCACACTAAGTTAACTATTGAAAATAAATTTAGTAAACAGACACCTCCGCGAAAAGTCGCGGCCGCAAAGGTCCTGAGTGCCCTATGTTCCAATTGAGTGACATCGAAAAATATAGGCCGCAAAGCGCTAAGAGTGAGCACTGTCCGGCGGCATAGGCGACTCAATAAAAACCAAATGTCATCAACGTATATGAGCTATAGATTTGGATGAAATATTATCATCGTAATTCGGGTAGACGTGTGAATAGTTTACAGTAATTTTTCGTCATATGGAAACATTATTTTCAAATATTTATCTTAAAATGTATAATTTCAATATAATAAATACAATTCAATACTTTTATTTTATTACAAATATTCTGAAAAGTATAAGTATATAGTAAGTTATATTATTATATTACTTATATATAGTAAATATTAATACTAGAGATCTTAAATACATAAAATCTTCTATATTTCATCTCATACTATTATTTATATAATTCTATACTTATATATTACTGCTGATTATTTTATATATTCTATAATGATATTTTCCACTGCGCATGTTCTAAAGTACCCGCCGAAACGCAAACATGCAAATCTAACTAGAGAGAAACACAAATACATTACAGTATAACCAATATAAATACAGCATATAGCATCATCCACGCGAGACTACATTCAGATTTCATCGATAACAATACTAAAAAACAAATTAAATAATATATATATTCCTACTTATATGTATAATTAGATAACAATCATCTCTTCAAGTTCTTATATATGTAAGCACTGTAGGTACTCTTGGCACCGGTACGTCCTCATAACCTTTCCATTCCGCAGTAGTACGCAGAGAAAGAGTTCCAACATATGTTTTTTTATTATGCTCTGTAGAAAGTATAATGTTATCTAATTTTTTATTTATGCTTTGAGGTTCAGAGCCGACGGTGGACAGGAGGGGTCCTGACTGTAAGTCCCCGTAGGCTAAACCCGAGAAATCCCGAGCTTTAACTTTGCTTTCTGACTACTTTTTATACTTGTTTGTCAGTAAGTTATGCCTTCTATAGCCGGTTATCCTTTCTTCCTCTTCTCTCTTCTTCTTCTAGTTAGAATGTAACAATAATCATGATCAGTATTAAGTAGTTGTGCGAACTTGCAGCGCTCACTTGTCAATCCGATAGATACACTTTAGAAACTCATTGAATCTTATTTTCCGATCGTAGCTTCACAAGATATATCGATCAACCTATAACTTATACAAAAAGAACAGTAGCTGTCTATATCATTGTAACAAATTCCTAAATATTCTTTCCCAATACAGCTGCCACTAATTTTTTTTGGTAATTTCATCGAGTAAAAATTTCTCTTCTCTATCATAATACAAATATATCGTATTTTCCTATAAGATCTTTTGTGAAAAGTTTTCTATGCTATATTCATTTTTCTATTCTCGCCTTTACTTACTTCGGGAGAGATTCATTCACCCATTCTTACTATTTCAGCGAGAAAACAATCAATATAACTGACAAATGTTGAGCCTCAGGATAGTATCGAGGTTAAATCTTTCCTACTTTTATTTTTTTTATATATTCCTCAGTGAACTATATAGGGTTATCTTGAGCACCACAACAAACATCACACCATAAGATACTTATCTATAAGTATTTGAACTAGAAATATTAACTATACTTCTATTAATCTTTAGTTAATTTTAGTCTCTCACATGCATATACCTAATGTATCTTTAATCATAAACTTTATAATATAGTAAGCTAGTTCCTTATTAACTAATACATTTTTAATTTCTACGATCGTAAAGGCATATCATTATTCAAAAGCATTTCTAATTATTCTTCTTTGTACTCCTATATATAATATATAGTTGTTTTGAACTTTCTATATTATAAAGTTATTATAATTGTCATTTATGTTAACGCTTCCAAGCTAATAATCTAATATATAGTAAATATATGTATATTTCCTGTTGAATATCACTCATCTATACTTTAATGAATATAATATAAAGGATTTAAAATACACATAAAAATAAGAAAGCCGAATATTAAGAAAAAATACTAATTAAGCAACACGATGCATTTCGCATCTGTGATAAGAAATAGTTATTGAAATCTATAATAAAGGACATGTCTATATTGTATATAAATTTAAAAAAATAATAATATTAATAATATATATATATGAGTGAATATATATTACATAAAAATAAAAAAAAAAAAAAAAATAAAAAGAGAAAGAAACAAGATGAGATATTTAGATATATATAAATATACATTATATTTATACACTAGTATTATTATAACTACAGCACTATTTCCAATTGGAGTCTAGATTACATTGAGCACATACCTTGAAAATGAAAAAGTTATTACAAAGTATAGAAGCATAATTGGAATCAGCAGAGTTGAGATATACTACAAAGCCCAAGTGAGAATAAATATCTATCATCGAAAGACAGTTTCACTAGACTTGCGAACAGCGATCTCGTCTCAAACATGTGTCAATTCCTGGCCAAAAGCCATAACATCTACTTATATACCAATGTTTTATTGAGCTCACCCCATCTATCAAAACCTACTATACCAGTCCATTGCACTACTTCATAATTCAAAATGTGCTAACAATTTTATCTCTCTTCAGTATACAATGGACATCTTCATTACTGACTCAATCCGCACTTTTTCTTAGCGATCTCCCAGCAATGTCGTAACTTCACTAAAAGACACCACTTTATACTATTTATATTTCAATTATACCGACTACCATCATTTCTTTCCATATCGACCCATTTATCTCATCATCAACTGTTCTCCTCTCGTTTTATTTCTATTCTTCTGCTCTCTTTCTCACAACGCCACACAACTCCTATGCGTTCAATTCTCAATTAGCCATTCTTCTCTCATACATAAGCACCGCCCACTAAGATGTCAAATCGACACATGTAGCCTTAGATCTATATCCTTTATCCAGACCATATGTATTCATACTATATCATTAACACAGGTAACATAACCATCATGCATAAACCATGGTTCACCAAGCTTAGTCCCCTTTAAATCACCAAGGATTTAATTCTACCACTTAACCTTCCTACCATTCACAACACTTTCTAGTGCACTCTGCATCATCCGCCCTTTTCATCCAACATGAGTATCCCTCTTAATATATTTAAAACTCACACTTTTTCCATCGTGCTGCAAACCCATTCTAACTTGTCAACTCACCCAACTGTCTGACCTTCCCTCTCACTTATCCATTCATCCATATACATTACTCTTTATCACGACTATTTAACTTTCAAACCCCTCCTTTTTGATGCCGTACATCCTGGTCCAAAGCTCCCTTCTACCAATGCTCGTCACAATATATGCGAATACTACTTTTTTCCTTATTCTAACTAAATACTCATAAATCATACCACAATATCAAACTAAGTATGTGCACTCTACCTCACTCTCCTTTACAATCTCAATCGCTCTAGCTCCTTCCCGAAACTCCAATTCCCTACCTAATCTAATTCTTTCATAACAAAATCCATTAAACTAACTATTAAATAACAAGAGACACAACTCCAAAACTACACCTACTTCTTACTCAAACACCACCCGCTAATAAACATTAATACGCTCCAATACAACATACAATCCATACTATTCTTAAAACACACTACACAACCTAAACAAACGCTCACAAATCTCATATACTAACCGCTTAATACTTATGATCAAGAAATCTATTAAAATTAAGATTCTCGCACAAAATACACTTCCGGTATGAGGTAACAAGTGAAACTAACACCTGCCACAAATTTGTGTGAAAGTGTTTGTTTTGGTATTTTCCCATAAAAGGTATTCATGTTAAGGATTTTGATTCTGCATTCTACGGAAATCTTCCCATTTCCCACCATTGAGTGCGTTTCTGCTCTTACTTTAATAACTATCTATTTCTAGAATATTCTCTACTCAAACAAATTGTAGAAGTCGAATTTACTTCTTCTTCCATCATTTCTAAATATATAGTATATACGAATACAAATATTATATTCTATAATATATTATAGTAATAATTATTGTAGGTACAATATTTGGTATTCCATCGTCTATAGAGTTATGCTTTTTTATACACTTCCTTATACCACTAGTTACTATATATTTTTTTATTTTTATTACTTTATAGAGTTAATAGTGCTACGTTTTTTTACATAAAATGTATTATATTTAAATGTTTTGTATGCTGTTCCGAATCGTGATAGTATTTGCATTTAAACATGTAAATATAATCACATGCAATAAAATTGTTGCGTAGGGAATAATCAATAAATAAATCACATTATATAAAACTTTTAATTAAGAAGTATATGTATTCTCAGGATCTATATACAAACCTCCTACCCCCTACTGTTTGGCACATATAGTATATATTACATTTTTTATCCCATCACTTGGCCATATATATATATTATTTCTTACACGTTTTATTATTCTGATGTTTTTTATTACATACAATAAATCTATATAATATTACTATATATATATTATTATAGATATAATATATATACGTAAATATATATATATATATATATATTCATATATCATAATCTTATATTTATATATAATTATATATAATTATATATAATAATAGATAATTATATATTACTCATATTATATATATATCCTAAATATATATATATTATTTACTATATATAATATATATATATATATATTATATATAAATAATCTATTATATATATATATATAATATATATATATATAATATATAATAATATTTACTTAATATACTAATATAAATTATATATATAACTATATATATATATATCTATAATATATTACTATATTATATAATATATTTATTATAACTAATATATAGTATACATTAATCATATATTATATATATAATATAAATATATATAACAATTATATATACATAAATATATTATATATATATATATATATATCATAATATATAACTATATATTAATATTATATATCTATAATATTGAAATAATATTTAAATATTATTATATAATATATTATATATCTATATATATATATATATATATAATTATAATATATATATAATATATTATAAAAAATATAAATATATAGTATTATAATATATTATTAATATATATATATAATATAATATATATATAGATTAAAGCCGTTAGGTAATATTTTTACAAATCGGAACAAAAAATATTTATTATACATAACAACTAATATAATCACAGAACAGAATAAAAGAGATGCCGAGCTTTCGTGATCCAATACTCGATTCACTTTTTTCAAGATGAAGACAATAAATGGTGTTGATCTGAATAGCCTACTCCATTCCAATCTATATTTCTGCAACTGGTATTTTTTCAAAAAAAAATTTTAAAATGACGTCCTTTTGGTAAGATTTTATCGATCAAGTTCATGAGCGCTTTTGATTCCTTCAAATATTTGTTTTGTATTAGTGTCATTGTATTTCTCCCTTTTGTAGAATTGAAGTTGGACTGTTTTTCAATAATGAACGACTCTATAATTTCCTTTCTGCTGTGTTTTGTAATATTTTTGACAATGACTGGTGATTTTATATCATAGTGTGGTAAATTTTTTTGCTAGACGTAACTAATTGAGAATATGTTTTTTGTAGTCCATGACATATTTAGTGTTGATAGAACGTGGTTTTAGAAGTTATTGTTTCTCCTATTAATTTTTTCACAGTTCTTGCATTTTATTTTGTATATTCCGGAATTTTAACAAAGTGATATTATTAGTAGTTTTAGTGATAATAATTAAGTACATAACATTATTTGAGTTACAGTCTGTATTGTATTCGGTAAATATTCTTTGATAACTCTTTTTGGAATATTGGGAATTGGTAGTATACTCTTGAATTGGTTTTTGGTAGGGTTTAATTTGTATGAATTTAAATTTCATTAATCCTCATCTATGATTATGAACCATAGATACTGAAATAGGTAATTATATTTTTTAATAGTAATTTTCATTTTCTGGTCTTCATTTTTACTGTAAGCTATGTCTGTTCTCACAGTAACATTTAATATATCAATGACTAGAGAACCAATGTGTAAATGGATTTGCTGTAGGTTCTATAAATACTCAAAACTTGAAGTGTTGATCTATATTCCAGGTTATTAGTACATCTAAAAAGTTTATTTTAATATTTGTTGCTTTTTCCATTGTGAATTTAATATCATTATGAAGATTATTAATATTATTTAAGACTGTGTCAGTGTTTGTATTCTCGGGATTAATGCAAAAATGTCATCGACATAACGTATCCAGATTATTGTAGGAAATTGTGGGAAAATATGATATTTTTCTAATAGCTCCATAAAAATGTTGCTGATAATTGGAGATAGTGATGAACCCATTGCTAGACCAGAAATCTGCTTAAAATATTTGTCTTGAAAATTGAAGTAAGCATGTTGTAAAGTAAGGTTTATTAGTTTTTTAATGGTATCAAAGCTCGGTTGTAGTTGGATATTTTGTTCATTTATATGTCGTTCCAGCAGTTCTAGGGTATAATCTACAGGTACCTTAGTGAATAACGACACAATGTCGAAACTCATTTATACCAAAAAGAGTTATCAAAGAATATTTACCGAATACAATGCAGACTGTTAAATCAAATAATACAATACTTAAATATGCACTTAAACCTAATAATATCAATCAAGTTAAAAATTCCGGAATATACAAAATAAAACATGAACTGTGAAAAAATAAAAATAGGAGAAACCAATAACTTTAAAACCAGGTTTTATCAAACAAAAATATGATCTGGACGATCCGATAACAATATTCACATTATACGTCAAGGCAAAATTGTAACCACACCTGAATAAATTCACCTAAGTCACTGTCAAAAATATACAAAACACAGCCAGAAATGAAATTAATAGAGTCGTTCATTATTAAAAACAAGCCAAACTTCAATCTACCAAAAGGGAAAACTACAATCGACTAATACTACAAACTAAATATTAGAAGAATCAAAAGCCGCTCATGAACTTGAATCGATAAATCTAAACAGAACGTCATCGTAATTTGTTTTTGAAAAACTACCAAGTTTGCCAGAAATGAAGATGGAATGGAGTAGCTAAATTCAGAAACACCATTTCTTTGTCCTTCAATCCTTGAAAATGTGAATCGAGTATGGATCACGAAAGCTCGGCATCCTCTTTTTTTCTGTGTGATTTTAATATAATTGTTTAATAAATATTTTACTTCCTTTTTGAAAAATATTACTCAAGGGTCATTTTCCATCAATAAATAACTAACTAGCGACATTTGTAGTATTACAGCGATCATATATATAGTATATATTATATATATAATATTATAAATATAATAAATATATTAATATAATTATATAATATATATACTAATTAATATATATATATATATAGTATTATATATATATAATATATTTATATAGTATATAAATATTATATAATATATATATATATAATATATAATATAAATTATATATTAATATATTAAATATATTAATATATATAATATATATATATAATATAGATATATATATACTATATAATATAATTATTATATAAATATATTAAATTATATATATATATATATATATTAAATATATAATTATATATAATATATATATATATATATATATATAATTATTATATATATATAATTATAATATATATAATATTATAATAATATATATACCTATATATATATATTAGCGCTTGCTTTGGTTCAATTTCAAACATTGTTTTGCATGTGACTCTGCTTATTATTCCTCAAGTCGTATGCTGTAACGGTGTCCGCCAAGATATCTAGTCCAGCATTTTCGAGTTAACGTGATTAAGATCTTTGCTAAAGATTTTTTAAAAATTTGAAGCATTTTCTACTAAAAGTATGTCACTTTTTAATAAACGAATCATTTTAAATAAAAAGATTATCTATAACAAGTATAAACTTTGTAACGTATTTGATCTATTTAAAATCTTTTTTACAAATATATTGCTAGCTTCTTAACTGAAACTCATCATACCACCTAAGTCCGCCACCATGACGCAATTGAGTATCTTCTGGGTTCCGACGTCATGTGATTGGATTCCCCTTCTTTTCAATCATCCATTTCAATCAGTGAAAGATTGGTTTGTCGTGTCTTGTGACTGTGTGACCGGTGACGTGTTTAGGACTTACTTAGAAGTGTTTCGTCTGCTAAAGTTGCACAATATTACACTTACAATTTAAATTTAAAAAAAACTGAATAAATCCACCGTAGCACTGGCAGTTTACAGCCGAGAATGACTGGAAGCTCTATCAGAAAAAACATCGAAATGCAATAGACAAACAAAAACCTGACACTACTAATAAAAGAAAAACGGGAAAGGAAAAATAGAGAAAAACTTGTACCAATAGTTGAAACTATACGTTTATGTGCCAGCAAGGTCTTGCATCAAGGGGCTCAAATGACTCTGGGACGTATTGAATTATAAACTCCAGCTGAAAATGACGGGATTATTAGAAGCCTTCTAGGTTATCCGAGCAAATATGCGAATTGGTGACACATAGGTTACCAGAAGACCACTTAACTTCTTATCGTCCTAAAGAATTCAATTTTGTAATAGCGAAGTCCCGAGTGATACAGAATGAAATCATATTACAGTCATTTAATAAAGGTTTTTATTTAAATTCAAAATTATCTATTACTAAAAAAACAAATTTTTTTCAGATAAATACCTTCCAAATTCTGCTGTATATCAATCTTTAGGGTCTTGACGGATACCCAGTGTGTAGGTGCGTTTTAAGTGATTAATTAAAGTAAATTAGTGCTATAAAATTAAAAATTTGGGTTAAGTGCTCCGATCTTTTGGCGCGATATCGATATAGAGTATTGTCAAAAATAATGTATAAAATATAATATTCTAAAATAATGAATTTTAAAAAAAGTATTTTATTTTAATAGAAGATATATTTAACGGAAATTAAGGAGAGGAAAAGCTTATAAATGGAAATCAAAAATAGTTCTAAAACTCTTTACACGAAAAATATATTCGTATTTTATAAACATAAAAGGAAGTTTATATTATGATTTGGTTAAATATGAACATTTATTTTGTAGTATATGATTATATTTATTTATTTTATTAGGATGCTTCTTTTTTGTATAAAATTATTACCTAAAGTGTACCTGTCTTTTTTTTTATTATTGTTTAAAAAATAATCACTCTCTTCTCTCTCTCTCTCTCTCGTCTCTTCTCTCTCTCTCTCTCTCTCTCTCCTCTCTCTCTCTTCTCTCTCTCGATCCTCTCTGCTCTCTCCCTCTCTCGACTCAGATGAAAACTTGACTCGAGCGTAAAACATCGAGAAAAAAGTATAAATGTTAAAAAGAGAGGCAATTGTTACGGTCAGCGACGTTTAATTATATATATATCTATATATAATACTAATATATTAATAGTATATATATAATATATATCAATATATATATATATATATATATATAATAATATATATATATATATATATATATATAATATAATCTACCGTGACTATAAACATCAAAATGGTCGACATAAACTTCAATAAATCCAAAAAAACAATTAACCAAAAACTAATAGGAGTTTTTATCACATGTTATAGAAAGATCACTATTTAAAAGGTTAAAACAAACTTCGCTTTGCTGTTCACCTAGTTTCGACGTAACCAAAGCGTAACATAAAGCTCCCTGGTGGTGAAAGGCGACTTTCAACAGGCAAAGCAACAGAGCCAGTGGACTGACTATTGTAGGGTTTTCATAACGTAAAACGAAAAAGTCATTAAAAGAAACCTCAAAAAATATACCTTCAAAGGATATACCTTCAAAGAATATACAGAAAAGAATAACTCCCAACACTCCTCAACTATATATATAGTCTATATATATATATTAATATAATATATATATAATAATTATATAATATAATAAATATATAATTATATATATATATATTATAAAATATAGACATCTTATGAAATAAATAGAAATGTCGCAGTCATTATATAATATATATATTAATAATATATATATATATATTATATATATTATAATATATATATATATATATATAATTTAATATTGATATATATAATATAATAATTATATATATATACTATCAGTGGCAAATTCCTGGGAACTTTTTACTATTCGGGCTCTCTCTCTCTCTCTTCTCTCTCTATATACTAATATATTATTATTATATATATTATATATATAATATATATATATAGTATATATATATATATATATATATATAATATAGTAATATATAATATATAATAATATATATATTATATATATATTATAAACGCCAAAATTACATTCACATTATTATTTTGAAACTAGGAGGGCTGATAACAAAAAAGTTTATTTCACTTTAAAGGGCAATTCTATGATAATTAAATAAAGTATTTCAAGTTACTTTTTTTTATTTAGTATTAGAATATTAATTTAATTTTGTATCTGAAATTAAGGAGCAAATTAAATGTTTATTTCAATTTTTAAATAAAAACGAGTGTTTTATAGATTCCTTAGGAAAAAAAAAAAACACTTGTAAAAAAATTAAATTCGCGAATGTGTATGGTGACACACGTCTAAAAATTTTAACTCTGGCTATTTGGATGAGCGGAGGCGTCACTTTAAAATTAATTTGAAAAAATAGCATTATTAATTGGCAACGATTCTTACAGTTTTTGTTTATAATTTTAAATAATCTTTATATTTTATTATGCTAATATTCTTCATTCATAATATGGCCAATTGTCGCTAAAATAGAGAATTTATTCGTAACTTATGACATTGAAGAAAATCAATTCGTTGCTTCTATATATGATAACTCGGGCTTAAGCCGAGCAACCCGAATGTAGGAGTCGCCTCTGATATATAATATATTATATATTATATATATATATATATATATATATATATACTATATATATACCTAGTATATATATATATATATATATATAGATTATCTAAATATATATATATATATATAAATATTTACAAACGTTCCGTTTCGACCGGATCATTGTCCAAATTTTTTTTTGATCCGGTACACCTCTATATATATATATATATAGTTATAATATATAATATATATATATAAATAATATGATATATAATATATATATATATATAAATATGTATATATATAATTATATTACATATATATATATATAATTATAATTATATATATAATATAAATGGTAATGAAAATCTAGTTAGCTGTTCAGCTTTATTTTCAATCATAGTGAGGTGATGAGCCAAAATATAAAGCCAAAATATGTCTGCATAATTATTAAGTAAAAGAATTTATTTAAAGTTAATGAAATAGAATTCGTAGAATCAAAACTTCCTACAAATTAATGTTTGATGTTGAAAAACTCATTTTAAAT